>JASDQU010209744.1:2764-12904 GCA_032191745.1 Picea mariana
AATGCTAAGTTCAAGCAATGCCATGATCAACACTAAGTGCCCCACAATTTTCAGGTGGGCAATAAAGTTTGGTTGCATTTGCAAAAAGAATTCTTTACAGGACCCCATCAGAATCTTCCTCCACTCCACTATGGACCTTACACCATCACCAAGGTTGTGGGTGACAATGCTTTTGATCTCAACATTCCCCCATTCCTTGGCTTGCACCCAGTGTATAATGTGGACCTCCTTCGGTCATACTTTCCACCATTATTGGACACCTCAAAGATAGAAGAACAACTGACACTGACAGAGCTCAACCTTGACTGCATGGAAAAGGCATCCACTAATCATATCGTGGACACATAGTTCAAGGGTACTTTCCAACAGAAGCTTCAGCTGTATCATGTTGTCAAAACGGGGCAGCTCCTGCACCAAGGAAAGTGGCTCACCCGGGGCCAAATTCAACAGAAATTTCCTCATCTAATGGGGGAACTCAGTGCAATGGAGACCGTTGCTTCCTAAGGGGGGAGGATTGATCCAAGTGGATATCAGTGGCCACCCACCTCTTCCAATTGGATCACATGCAATTTTCATCTTGGCAGTTTTTTTCTAGCTTTTTGGGTCCTAAACTTCTAGGGTCGTTTTCAAGCCCTAAAAAACGTTTTTTGGGCCTACCACAATTACATTACAACTAGAATCAAATTGTGACAGCACAATGTGTAGTCCTCGGATAGACCTTTCCAACGGGTTATCATGCGCTTAAAATGGAGATCGTATCCAAAAGTTACAACCCCAAGAAGTTGATGTACCAACTTACCCCATCAAGGCCCACATGACTTTTGGTGCTTCATCTCCTGGGGTTAGGTTTTTGGATGTCTAGGATTCTATGATTACTTCTTGATGCTAAAAATGCCTAGAGGCCTCATTTTAAGGTGCTCAAACGAATGCGCATATCCCCCATAGCTCTTCTCAGAGATTAGCTACCACCATTCGAGCAAGATTGTTTCATTCTGCATTTTACAGTTTCAACATATTTCTTTATTGAATAGAAGTTAAGTTTCATTGTATATCGATTATTGTTCTATGTGTATATGTGTTAATTTTATAGATCTGTGTTTCATTTCGTTCGACTCATAAATCTGGATCAGGGATATTGTGGATCTTTCGTCGAAGACCATTCTCTTTTGCATTACTCGGGCTTCTGAATCCATGGCCCCTCATTTGGATTCCAGGTCCAACATACATGTAGCTCTAATGTGCCTAGAGCCTACAATATTCAACTGGTGCGAGGGATTCCTTGCAAACATGAAAAACCAACTGACTCGCTGCAAGCAGGGTAAGTAGATTTAGTTTGGGTATGCCTCCTTTCTCATGACGAATTTCTTGGAGCGGGTGCTCTAGTTGGCACCTTGGATAGTGTTGGGTCATCCAACACCTTTAAACCCACGGATGGTGTTTTGGGCTAAGTATATGGAAAGCTACCATGGGGACAACATCAGGATCATTATGGGGTAGGTTTTTTCGGCTAGTGGTGACACCATATTGTGAGTATGGAGGACTTCTCATATGCAGGCACGAACTTTCCTCATGACCCAGAGCTACCACTTTCCCCGGGAAAGGCATGGGGCCCCATAAGTGAGTGTTTTTGAGTTTTGTCATATTTCCAATTTTTTTGTATTTTTGCATATATGATTTTTTTTTGTGGGCGCATACTAACACAATTTCATGTTTTTCATATATAGGACTGAAGCGTTCGGAAGGGTGGGGCTAAGATCATCATCGTAGAAGTGATGAGGAGTTGTCAATAGGGGAAGGATGCGGTATCAGTGAACAACTACGTCATGTTTGGCAGAATTTGGAGGGGATGACCATGGGAGTCCCTCGTACACTAGAGAATGATGTGCCCCTGCACCTTAGGCGACATGCGAGGGGTGTGTCTATCCCTTTTCGTTGACTTCTCCCTAAGGTAGCTTGGAAAGTGTTGTGCTACCATGAGCATCAATATTGAGTATCCCATGACACCCCATTTTTGTACTAGACACATATATTATCCAGTCGGCACACTTATATATCAGGAGGCCAGTAGAGCCCCAATTTTGCTTGTGCACCACATTTTGGAAGGATCTAACCACACTTTGTTATATATATATATATATATATAATTTTGGATACTACATATGGTTGTCTAAACTAAGTGACTATGACCCCGTGTTGTTTGTGCATGCATGCTTAAAAAGTTAATTATAATGAGACAAATTCCAATCTAACACATAGTTAGATAACGAATTAGCCAATCCAATAGATCTTCTTGGGTCATGGTGATATTCAATATGCTCAAAATAACGTTCAAGAAGATGCACCCTCAAATACTTACGCAAAATTTCAGGATGTTTGACACTATTTGTGTGACTCAACTGTGAGACCAAAAGTTGAGAGTCCAATCGAACGACTAGATGATGAATGCAAAAGGCGAGTGCTTCAGACAATAGTTAAATGATGACACTATATTATGCAATATTATTGGTTGCAGGCCCAAGGTAGACACCTCCTGAACTCACAAGCTCGTCAATGGGTGAGAAGATCACCCAAGCAGAGGAAGCAATGTTCCGGGTACTGTGATTGGCACCATCAGCGTATCTCTCATAGACTGAGGAGGACGATGACATATTCAAATTAATCATAAAGCATTATAAGCAGCTAACCAAGACAAATAACATGCTCATAAAAGCAAAAACATACCACTCCAAAGACAAACTAAAACACATCAATTTACAAAGCACTATGCATAATGATGATTTACACCAAGTAGAGCCCATTTCTAGGCTTGGGCCAAGGATATTTTTCATAATCAATGAACTCATGAGCCATTATTGGCATCATATGGCTTACCATGTCGGGGCCATGCCACGTAGGAATGAATTTCTGGATGCAAAGATACCCATTCTGAGTAGTCTCGCAAGCTAGGGAAGCTTCTTGATGGGACCCATCAAGATGAGAAGGAGGTATGAAACCTAAATCTTCGATGGAAGGGGTAGCAGAGAATTTGGTGGAAAGTTATGAAAAATATATATATGAGGCAGAAATGGGTCTAGACTAGGGGTTTAACTAGATGCCCCAACAAGTGCCCTAAGTCTCGGATCAATACTCATCATGTTAACTCTCATCAGTTCTGTATCAGGAAAATATGATTGATGCATCACCTCATCCTTTGGATTTTCTATGGAAAACATGACTTCCAGGATGGCCTCTTCTAAAGACAACTCAGTGTCTAGGAAATCATATGAACGTGGAGAGTCAACAACTGGTATAGACGAAGTAGGTTGATCACACTCCATAGGAGGATGGAGGTCTTGACGAATATCAGTTGATGTTGATTAGATCGCCTGATAGACAATATCTTCTGGGGTGAGCATCATGGATGCTATGTATGAATCAACATCCTCAGGACAAGGTACCACCCAAGGATCAAAACACTCGAGGGATCCACTCGTAAATGACGAAATCATGTTGATGGAGCTCTGTGTGTTGTGGGAGATGGTGGGGGAAGGGAAAAGTTCCCATTAGTGAAGTATCTTTGAATATCCCCGCATCGACATTGACAAAAGACTGCCTGGTATCACCGACAAAGGGTACATTTGACCCCACATTGGATCCAAGGTATCAGGTATAGAATGCAAGTTGATCGATTGTGACGATTTTCCCTTAGTGAGGGAAGCATAGGACTCTAAAGACTAATGAGACAACTGCAGTCATCTCACAAAACCAAATACACCCAAGTAACAAATTGTACTCAAGTGGTGCATCGATGACCTTTACCTCCACAGAGACAGTCTTACCATCTAACTCGATGGGTAAGGCGGTGATTATACCATGAGGTTGAAACATGTGTCGATTGAATGTTTTTAATAGTGTTGCATACATGTCGATCTTAGGAGAGCCAAGAGACTTCCAATAAGTTAAGGCTCCTTAGACCACCAATGTCTAGTAGATTTTTTTCCCCAATGATTGCACTATGATCTGAAAGGCGACCTGATGGGGGAGCCTATGAGTAACCTGAATGGTCTCAAAGGTTATCAAACTCAACTCTGAGGGATCAACCCTACCTATAGCAGACAACAAAGATTTATTTTGCATGGGGCAACTTTGGAGAACTTCAAGCATAGACATGGCACGAGGTGCCTGGGCTAAGTCTTCCACAATACTATAGTTGTGGGTGACCTGTGTGCTTGGATTATGCATCTTGCATCGAAGAATGCCCTTTGGGGGGTGAAGCGGTGCATCAAAATATGGCTTCTCTATCTGCAGAGGGCCACTGGGATAGGAATAATATGTTGCTTTTGATTCATCATGAGAAGGCTTAGGAATGTCATAATTCTTGGCTCGCGTTTGCAAATTGATCATTTGGTCACACGTGAAAATGGAAACTTTCGATGGAGACCCCTCATATTGAGGGGTACATGCGATGCCCCCTGGTGAAGGGGTAGGATTTGTGACAACCAAGTTTTGAGGTTGAGGGGGGGAAGGATGGGTTAGAATAGCAGGTTGTTGGGGGGGTCGTTGTTGTGAAAATAATCTATGGACTTCATCCTTCCTAGGGCATTGATAAGTAGGATGGTCATCTCCACAAATCGTACAAGGAAAATAACTCTTTTGCTTTTCTTTAGTGCCTCCCTCCTGGGTGTTTTGGGTAGAGGCAATCCCTTTCTCATTATTGGAATTCTTCTTGTTGTTCCTCTTTTTATTAGATTCAGGTTGTTGAGGATTCTTCGGTTGCATGGACTGCATCAAATTCAACTCGGAGGTTTGATAAGGGACTGCAGCAGTTTGAGCATTAGTGGCAGCAGCTGAGGGGTGTGACTTAATGGACATTTGACCCATCTGATCAACTAATTGGTTAACAAATGCATGTAAAACATAACCAACCACATCATCGGCATAGGGTCCTGGGTTGGGTTGACGTAGATCAATTGACGAGTGAGGGGCATTTGGAATGATGTCATATAGAGTACTTGACTGGGAGTAAATCAAGTCCAAATGTTGGGAACGTAAAATGGCTTACTCCTCGATGGTCTCCCAAGCCATAGCTACATCCCCGGCAGTGGGTGGTAAGAGGGACTTGGTGAACCACTCTGTAAGGATCTTGTCCAGAATCTGAGTCTTAATCAGCATACGCCTCTGATACCACTCATGTATATGATTGGATATGTGAGTGACATTATTTTGATGTAGCTAAGTCAAGAGCTTCATTCATATCTCATACTGAATAGAAAGTGGGTAGTGCGTTAAAAACGCCACAGCCAAGTTGTTGAACCTTATAAAAGAACCACCTTTTAGTTCAATGTACCATTTGGTGGTGGCTCCAGTCATGTATCTCAGGAAAAGACACAGCCTCACACTATCATCCATCAATGAGTTGGATGAACACCACAAGTGGTAAGTCATGATGTGTGTAGAGGGGTCATCTCCTGACTTTCCGTCGAACTTTGGAATATCCGACGGTAGCTTTGATGGCATAGTCATCCATGATGGGTCATGGGAAATAGGGTCATTTGTTAACCATGACAAATCAAGTAAATTGTGTGTGGAGAGAAAAGGAAATAGTGCAAATGAAGATTGGGAGGGAGGTGAAGTCTTTGTTGTCCCAGTTGGACCTTGTTGAAAGGTGTAGGGATTGTTGGAGAGTGAGAGCCCCAAGGGATGATGGCACTTCCAGGAGCATGGTTGCTCCCAGAACCAAAAACACCCCCAAGGGGATTGCACGTAACATAAATGTGGACCCTCCAAGAAAGATGTTCCCAAAGTTAGTCCTAGGGAAAAAAACCTCAGGACTAGAGGTGTTAAAAAAGGGAAAACCCCAGTTTCCCCCAAGGGATGTGAAAACAAGGAAAGGTGTGCTAACCCATGTAAATGTAAGACCTCCAGAAGTACTAATGCTCTTATGTTGACTAGGGGCAGCCCCAAAACAACTAGGAATACTCCATCCAAAAGGTACACCTGCACCTGATCATGTCGAGCCACTCATAGGATTGGCGAAGGTGGAAGGAGATCCACTTCCCATGCTGAAATCAAAGCTTGGCCCCCCACTGGAAAAGAATCTGGAAGTGAGCATTGATGTAGAAGGGATGGGTATAGGGACACTAAGTATACTAATGGATGGAGATGATGACATAGCTGACGTCCCCCATAGTGAGGAACCAAAACAAAAAGGTAAGGACGGTGCAAGTCCAATGAAGCTAAGGGATGGAAATGTGGACATTACTGGAATCGCCCCTCATCCTACTTGGGGATGGGCTCATAGGCTCAGCTACACTAGACGACACACTAGGTCCGGACATGGTGGGAGGATGACTAAACAAAGAGAAAGGCGCACTAAAAATTTCCTTTACTTGGACAAGTAAAGGGACGTTTGGCTCAGTTAAAGGTCGGATGAAATTTGGTGGAGGACATTTGTCTACCACCTCCACTTCAACTAAACTGGTCTCGTCAAACCAAACATAAGACCCTTCGAATTCTTTTTCACTTATGTCGCGCTTCTTTAGAGGTGGTTGCACCTCTATAATAGGCTTAAGTCCTCAAACGGGCATTTTCTAGGTGAGTCGCTAGATCGATGAAATAACGTCATAAGATCAGCAGACCTAGAAGTCCATCGAAAGTATGATGCACATCAAGGCACTTAGAAAAAATGATTAAAATTTTAATAATTATGTCGTAATTTGTGACAGTATGATTAATTGTATCCTTATCGTCGAAAGTTTTTGTTGAATATTGACCCCATATGTGCTAGTGAATTAGATTCATCCTTAAGATTTATGTGACATTTTATAAGCTATGCCACAAACTCATTCAAAAATTTGACTAAATCCCTTCCAAGCCCAATAATTGTGTTGAATTCCATTCCTAATTCCAAATATTTGTAGTTTCTAAGTTCACCAATTGAATTAAATGGACTAGTTGTAAGTCTAGTATGTGTTATATCGGTTTAGGAGGAAGAAAGATAGTGTTCCCACTTCCCATAATTACATCAACACCTGCCTTAACCAAAGTACCATCACCTACCTTCCAAGCCATATTTTTCCCAAGAACGAGAAATTCAGAGATTAATTATTTCCACTAATTAGAGACATTCTTAATACTTTTTTTGTCACACCTAGTCAATACAAAATAGAGTTATCAACTATGTATTTTTGAATAAATGTTTTCTCCTACAAATTTTCCTTGGTAATCATATTCCCTAAACCTTTCACTGAACAGGATTTTCCAAATATGTGGATCTTTTTTAATCCTTGGCCACCTTCTCCCTTGGATTTGGTAATTGATTGTCAACTAGTCCAATACGTGTCTACCTTGCCATTCTTTCATTTCCACAAAAAATTGAACAAGTTCTCTAAATCCTCTCCGACACCCCCTTAGGGATGTCAGTCAAGGAATTCCAATAAACTGGGATGGATTCTAGTAATAACTTAACTAGGGTCAAAACCATCCCAAGATAGCCATATGTTGCACCAAAAATGTGTCCTCCTTTCAATCTTGCTGCAACTACAAACTCAATACACAGGGAGGTGGAATCAATAAGGGTTCCTTCTTCCATTTGATTGCAAAAAAATCTCCAGCCATAGAGATTACAATGCAAATAATATACCCAGTTGATTCTTTTAATTTGTATTCCCAATCAATGACTTAAATATTGATTCCCAATCAATGACTTTAAGGCTTATTGGTAAACCCATTTACTCGTATGAATAAATGTGGAGACGTGACATTTTGCCACCAATCAAAACCAAATAAGGGGGGGCCTCCACACACAAATAAAAAGGATGACCAACCATCGTCATGCAACGACTCACACATCCCATGAGAATTGATTTTTATATTAAAACATAGATACTTGGATCCCTCATTAAAATCGAAATGTTTGCAAGGAGATAAATTCTTTAAAGACTAAACAAGATTTACACTTGCTTCATTAAAGCAAATAACAGATTTTTTAATGTTTATTTCCATTCCCGAAGCTTTAATATACAACTACAAGATTTACTTCATTTTCCTCCCCTTCAACTTAGATCCATTTGTGAATAGGAAAACATCATCTAAAAATGATAAATAAGCGAGATTCACATCTCCCCAAATTTTAGTACCTTGTAAATTCCTAGATCTTCTTGCTTCCTAAATAGATCTACTAAGTCTTTTGGTGACAAACAAAAAGAGATATGTAGACAAGGGGTATCCTTATCGCAAATTTCTAGAAGGTTTGAAAAATGTAGAGACAGATCCATTAACCAAGATAGCATATGACACCGAAGACACAATCCATTATCCAATTTACAAATGGAAGTGAAAATCCTACATGAATCAATATGAGTCTCACATACAATGAACAAGTCTTGTAAGAAAGATGAAGTTTTGTCACCATAGTAGGCAGGTTATTCAATCTAGTGGTATGTAAACTTGACTAACTAAAACCCACCTCTTCATGAATTTGCCTACCCTCAAGAAACCCAAATTTCTCTTATGATATAACATCTAAGAGTAGTTTTTAAAAGTCTTACTACCAATACCTTTGCAATTATCTTATGCACATAGTTGCAAAGAGAAATTGGTCTAAACTCATCACAAGTAACATGCTTATTATACTTGGGGATAAAAGCAATAAATGTGAAATTAAATGAACCCAACACCTTCCTTGTGATTCTCATCTCTTCGACAACTCTTAGTAGCTCACCACCTAGTAGGTAAAAAAAAAACAAGTATAATTCTATAGTCCAACCCTCTTGACTTGGACTCTTATCTTTTTGAAAGGAAGACAGAACAATTAGCAACTTGTCCTAACCTCTTTAAAAAGTGTTTGATTATCTTCAACAGAGATCAACCTAGGACTTGGGACTTAGGTTCTTTAAATTTTGAAGTAAAATGTTGTACCCCCATGTTTTTGAGATCTTGGAATTTTCTAACATATTGTTTGCTATGATTCTACAATTCACAAATAGCATTATAAATCTTCATAAGGCTTTCAAATATGTGGAAAATTTTAGTATTTTTGTTTCCATGTTCAAGCCAAACTCACTGACACTTCATTCGCCAATATATTTCCCAATCACTCAACAACATCACTCTTTTAGTTTCTAATTATGGAAGTATTTGTAGCTCTTCCCCACTAAAAAAACACAATCATTGTTATTAAATAGTAGAACAATTGATGATTCAATCTATTTCAGTAGTTTGTCCCTATTGTTATGCCTCTTAACTAGCCAATCAACCACCATGGCTTTAATAGCCTTTAAGGAATCTACAAACTATCTACCAACAAAATCCCTAATATTATTATCATAACACTGCCACTCTTGTTTGATTGTTTTTTTAAATTCAGGCTCCACCAACCAAGAAGTTTAAAATTGAATGGGGTTGAAGGCTTCTCATCCTTCTAGTCAAATCATATAATTATGGGATTATGATCGAACCCTCCGCTAGTCTCCACCCAAGATATGATTTTATCCACCTTTTGTAGGAACTGATTAGAAAAGAACCCACCACTTCAAGTCAAAGAACCAAGTAGTTTGTTTGCCAATCAACCTAAATAGAATCTCCCTAGAACTCCAATTGAATCGAAATGAAGTTCAAGTCCCAACCAATGATTAAATTATCCACATTAATGACCTGCAATTCAAAGAACCTATCCTAGTATTCATGTTTACCATTGTACTACCCATACACAAGAATCATAGTAATTGCCATCCCTCAACTTTTACATGTGAATTTTGTGCATATACCAAAAACCACAGAATAGTTATTAGTCAAGAAGCAGCTATATCTCCATTCAATTAATAATCCCCATAAATTACAAAATATTGTAGCCAAAATTTACAAACCCTTAAACAAATGCTTAAAGTTCCCCAACAACAAATCACCCTTACAGATGGTCTCTTGCATTAAAATTGTCTCACTAGATTCTAATTCCACCAATACAAATAGGGCCAAAATTTTTGTATGACTACCCATCCCCTAACACTTAAGGAGAGGATATTCAATGGTTAAGAATTTTTTTGGGTTGGTTGACTCTAAGAACCCCGTGATTTTATTTTTTTTACCTTGTTGTATTTCAATAACAAACTTTTCCTGTGTTTAATGAATATATGAATTTCTTCCCATGGAACCTAAAACCCC
>JASDQU010209745.1:4346-20982 GCA_032191745.1 Picea mariana
CCTAGTTTAGAATAATATATATATATGAGGTACAGGGTACAATTACAAATAAAGAGTCTAGTTGAAAACACTAATATAACAATATAAATTTAATAATTCGTTATCTAGGGATTTACATGGGGATTTTTCTATGTTGAAATACTCTTACCCTAACACCTATGTATCTTATTATCTAGTTATTTCCTTACTACAAATCAGATTAGCATCCCACAAAATAAAATACACTATTGGAATATTCAACTCAAATAAAGATAGCAGAAGCAATACTGGAAACCAAATCATGCACACATAAACACCAATATTTTTGGGTAGATTCTGCTGGAAAAACCCCAGAGGGAAAACTAGTACTGAGATGATTTTATTGTGATAAAATCATGGCTCCCATAATAGGGATAATGGCCCACTGAGAGAAATGCAACTGCAAAAAAACTTGACAAAGTTTTCTCACTATACCACCCATATCTAGAATGGTTTTTGAGGTCTACATGCGTTTCCTAAAGTAAACCCATGTACACATGAATGTCTCCAATGAAACCCACATACATGAACTCAAGGATTGTACGACAAAATATGTATGGTTCTACCCTTTTCTGTGGCTTTGATCTGCTGGAACCCACTTGTGACTACCTCTATTCTCTCTTCTCCTTGCCCTGATCTCTGGATGGAATTCCTTCTCCACCTATCCAAGATCTCCTTGAATCACTATCCTTTGTGATTCAAACCGCTTAGAAAAATTCCTTCTCTTCTCTGATCAAGTGTCAAGTGTTCAATGCTCAGTGTCTTCTCCTTCACCCTAGCCTTGTTTTTATAATCTTGAGTTATGACCTAACCCTAATATCCAAAGTCATTGACAATTGAGATTACTTCTCACCTCACTTGATATCAATGGATAAGATTAAATTCTAATTACTTTTAGAACTTCCATAAAAAACTTAATTAATTAATAAATTCAATTTACTTTAATAATTCATTTAATTAAAATAAATTCTCAAGGTGGCTTTGGACAATTTCCACACATTTAAACACTTAGATCTGTATAGAAATACATGTTCGATGCTACCAAACATCAACACTCCCTCTTAGGGAGGAAGGTATTCTACACCACTCCATTTTTTTCTCTGAAGAACACAAACTTCCCTTTCACCAAGGGTTTGGTCAAAATATCTGCAACATGCTCATATGTGGAAATATACTGAAGCTTCATTGTTCCCTTCTGGATCCTATCTGGAAAAAAGTGATATATAATATCTATATGATTGGACCTATCATGGAATATTTTATTCTTTGAGAGTTTGATACAACTTTAATTATCACAATATATCATCGTAGGCTCCAACTCCTGATCAAATAAACCTGTAATTAATTTGCGAATCCAAATGGCTTCATAGCTAGCCATACTTTCCGCCATATACTCAACCTCTATTGAACTGAGTTCTACACAAGTTTTCTTCTTGTTGAGCCAAGCAATCATTGTTGATCCCAAGATGAAACAACACCTCGAGGTCCTCTTTTTGTCTACTGCACTCCCTGCCCAATCTGAGTCAATATATCCCTGCAATTCCACTCCATCTCCTCCAAGGAACCTCAACCCATACTCCACTGTACCTCTTAAGTACTTGAGCACATGCTTTGTTGTTATCCAATGCACCTGCATCAGATCCAACATGAACTAACTCAAGGTGTTCACAACAAAACATATATCTGGCATGGTATTGACCAAATACATCAAGGATCCTATCAACTTCTTATATATCCTGGAATCCACCAACTCTGAATATAAAGTGATAACCTTATTCAGATTGGTAACCATAGGTTTAGTCATCAGTCTATATTCCTCCACCCTCAATCTCCTCAATATCACAACTGTGTACTTCCCTTGAACAAGGAATATCTCTATCTATACCTTCCATACCAATAACCCCGATAAATAACACATCAATCCAATTCCCTTCATCTCAAAATCAATAGCCAAATATGATTTTCACCCTCTAATAAGCTATTATGAACCTATGAAAAATAAATCATCTACTTACAAAACCAAGATGAGTGGATCTGCCCCAACAAGCATGAAGTACAATTTAGGATCTGCCTCACTCTTGGTAAATCCCATACTCTGCAAGTATCCATAAATCCTAGAATACCATGAACTGGGTGCCTCTTTGAGTTTGTAAAAGGTTTATTAATCCTACACACATGAGACTCCCTCCCATGTACCTCAAAGATCTGAGGTTTCTCTACTTATACTTCTTCCTCAATGATTCCTTTGAGGAAAGATGTTTTCATATCCATTTGATGTATCCTCCACCCCATAACTAAAGCAATAGAAATAATGGCTTGAATAGAAGCATACCTGGCAATTGGAGAAAATTTATCCTCATAGTCCACTCCCTCTTTCTAGGAGAAACATCATTCATCACAATAGAGGTGTACTCATCTACCATGGCATCCTTGCATACCTTCTGATCTAGTGCTTCCTCAAAACTGGAAGGATCAATATCAATGATGCTACTCATAAGTGCCATATAGTTCAGAAACCTTCTCATAGGACTTCACTCTCTGAACACACTCCTAGGAGCCTTAACAACATCCCTCAATGTTTTCAATAGCCACCTGGGTCTTCTGACAGGAGTGGAAGGGTTAACTCCTCCTCCCCACCTAAAGTCTGAACTGTTGACTATTTCTCATCCTTCAGATCTTGTTGTTCCTCATCCTCTGTCACTATTATTGAATCCTGAGATCTCCTAGATGCCAAGTTCTCCTCGAATTTAACATCTCTTCTCACAACTTTCTTCCACTGTGTTGGAATGAATATCCTATAATACTTTAAGGACTCATTGTACCCCACAAATATACCCTTCTATCCTGAAGGCTCAAACTTAATCCTCTTCTCCATAGGCACATGTATGTAGAATGGACAACCAAAGATCATGAAATTTCCTATCCCTGGCTTCACCCCTGAGAATTCCTCCTCTGAAGTCTTATCCTCCAATATCCTATGAGGAATCCAGTTCTGAACATATGTTTTCTTGTTACATGCCTCTTCCCAAAGAAACATATGAAACTACTGGTCATGTATCATATCCCTGGAAAAAATGATGATGGATCGATTCTTTCACTCTACAACCCCATTCTATTAGGGGTTGTATGAGATTGTCATCTCTCTATTGATCCCTTCCTCCTTGCAGAAATCCTTGAAGTCATATGAGGTGTACTCTCCCCCATTATCTGACCTCAATACCTTGATATTATTCCATGTTTGGTTTTGCACCTGATCTCTAAACTCTTGAAACTAACTAAATAACTCATCAATGGTCTTCATAAAGAAGATCAAGGTTTTCATGGAAAAGTCATCAATAAACACCACATAGTATGATGACACCTATATTGATGCTACTGACATTATCCCACTCATAGATAAATGTATAAGATCTAATATACTCTTTGACCTACTTTCGTTTCTTGGAAAAACAACCTTGGCATTCTTTCCAAGTGCACACCCTTTTCACACTCCTTGCTACTCAATACTAAACTATGAAAGACCTATAAAACAACCCCTCAAAATAGACAATTCCATGTAGTGTATGTGTCCCAAACTCATGTTCCAAAACTCACATAGGTTGTATTTTTCATGTACCAAAGCCTAAACAAGATTTCCCTTCAACCTATATAAAGTTCCCTCTCTAACCCCAACGACCACTACTATGTCTGGGATAGCTTTCTCTAGACGTATGCGTACTTTCCCTCTTTCAAAAGTAATCACAAAATCCATGTCCTCCATAGTTGAGACTGAGAGAAAATTCTTCTTCAATCCTGGTATGTAAAGCACATCTTGGGAATCTAACGAAGATCCTTACTCAAGATAGAATGTAATTGTTCCCTCTCCCTTGATTTCATACTTGTCATCATCACCAAGATCCACATGAACATATGAGTCCCTCTCCATCAGATTACTAAATATCTCTCGTGGTTCTTTCATATGACGAGATGCACAAATGTCTAAGAACCACACACTCCACATAGTTGGGCTAGAATAAAGGCAAGAAATGAGTGAGAAATCCTTCTCAAAATTTAGTGAAAACTCATCAAGTTGCATCTCTACTGACGTTGGTATCTGTGTCTTTCCTTTACCCTTCTTATTATATAGACACGGAGATGCGAAATTTCCACTCTTTTGACATGAGAAGCACTTGATTTTACTTAAGTCCTTCTTCTTCCCTGGCTATGATGATCCTCCATCATTATTACCCTTCTATCTAGAACTCTTTTCTTTTCCCTTCCTTGTATTACTGACAAAGGCCAAGTTATCATCACTACTTCCCTACTTGCTTCTCTTAGACTCCTCCCAAGTCTCTTCCTGGATGCAATAATACCAAAGTATCTTCCAATATGGGAGATGTTCCTAAGCCTAGACTCCCTTGAAAAATGATTCCCAAGACTTGGGAATACCATTCAATGCCACATTCATGAGATCTTCATCCTCTGTTTTCTCCCCTATGGCTACAATATTATCAGACACATGTGTGATCCTCATGAAATAACTGGTAACAATGTAAGAGATAGACATATGCACCAATATGAGTTTATTTCTTAAGATCATTTTCCTATTCATGTTAGTTCTCTGGAATAAACCTACCAAGGCATCAAACATCTCTTTGGCCATATTCTTCTTGGATAAGTGAGGAATTATATGATCCTTCACTGAATCCAAGGTAACCCTCTTTGGAGAAACTAGTTTGTCCACTAACTCCTAAAGGCCATACTCCTTTAATTCCAAAGTAAATATTTCTTTCCAACATAGAAAGTTGGATTCTCCATCCAATCTATATTCAGCTCTCAGAGGTGCTAATTCCATCCCTTAGACCCGATAAACTACCCTGGAATTAACCTAATGCTGAAACTTCCATTGTACTGACCTGTACAAACCTGAATGCGCATGTCACCATTGGAACCCACATATGTACATGACTCTTATTATTGAAACCCACATATGCACAAGCTTTTGCTTAATGCAACCTATGTATACACGACTCTCTCCAAAAAAACCCATGTATGCATGATCTTGTTCCCTTTGCAACCTGCATACAACTCTGTAAATATGAAAAACCCTAGTTCTACCTCAGTATGATTGTTTCCCTAATATCCATCCCTTGATTTCTTCTTGTTGGTTATGTATCTACTACAATCTCCTATAGATATGATAGATATGCTATCAACTGCTATGGATTTGATATCTGGATTCCTCTCAAAGTGACTGTTGTGATACCATGTTGAAATATTCATACCCCAACACCAAGTATCTTGTTATCTAGTGATTTCCTTACTGCAAATTATATTAGTAGCTCCCAAAATAAAAATACACTACTGGAATATTCAACTCAAAGAAATATAGTGGAAGCAATACTGGAAACCAAATCATGCAGACATAAACACCAATTTTTTTGGGTAGATACCTCTGGAAAACACTCGAAGGGAAAACCGATACTGAGATGATTTTATTATGATAAAATCAGGGCTCTTGTAACATGGATAATGACTCATTAAGAGAAAAACAACTGCATAAAAACCTGGCAAAGTCTTCTCTATTGTACGACCCATATATGACATGATTTTCAAGGTGTACAAAACTTTCCTTGAGTAAACCCATATATACATGTCTGTCTCCACTGAAACCCATGTACATGACCTGAAGGAATGTACATCAAACTCCATACAACTTGACCCTTTCCTGTGGCTTCGCTTCGCTGAAACCCACTTGTGGTTGCCTCTATTCTCTCTTCTCCTTGACCTTATCTCTAGATGGAAGTCCTTATCCACCTATCCAAGATCTCCTTGAATCATAGTCCTTCGTGATCTAACCCTCTGAGAAAAATTCCTTCTCTACTCTAATCAAGTGTCAAGTGTTCAATTCTCTATGTGTTCTCCTTCACCCTAGCCTTTCTTTTATAATATTGAGTTACAACCTAACCCTAATCTCCAAAGTGATTGATGGTTGAGAATAGTTTTCACCACACTTGAGATCAATGGCTAAGATTAAATTCTAATTATTTTTAGCATTTCCTTAAATAACTCAATTAATTAATAGAATCACTTTACTTTAAAAATTCCTTTATTAATTAAAGTAAAGTCTCAAGGTAGAAGGATTTGGACGATTTCCACACGTCTAGACATTTAGACATGTGTATAAATACTTGTCTGATGCTACCAAACATCAAAAGTCTAGGGATTAAAAATGCAAATGATGATAAATAATTTGATGACTCTTCTATTCCTGAGCTTGTGAGGACATCCCTTTCCTCATCAATGCTGGAATGGTAATGAAAGAAGTAAATCCTTCCCCTCATAAAAAAACACATAGAAATCATGTATGGAAACATCTCTTGGAAAGTGTAAGTGAAATGCCTCAAAATATTTTATGATTCCACCATCATCTTCTAGATACCTGAACTATAGAAAGAAAATCAAGACTACCCAAATGCACAAAAACAAATTGTTACACAGAAGACAATCTAAGCATCATGGGTATGGCGTTTGATAGAAAATTCTTCCAAAGATATCAAAAGAAAAATCAATGTAATGTGAGCTAGTACCAAATGAAACTTGTAAGCCAAATGTAATAGGTGTTCTCAAAGGAATTATCAAATAGATTAGTTTTATGTAGGAGTTTGGTTGGACGATGAAGTTAATATATTAATATCCTTTATATGAGAGGTCCCAAACCCTGACACATGGAAAATATACTATGTATGACAATAGTTAAGTAGGTATTAAGTGATTTATTAGCATAGATAATCAATGAATGCTCTAGTAAAATGATCATTGTGTGGGAAACATTAAATCCTTTCATTCATTGCAATATTAACAACGATTCTTCTCTACAAAAATATCAGAAGACCACATCGGCAAACCATACACTCAATTTTTTTTGTAGATCGTATCCTTATTTTAATATGAAAAATATTTTGAATTGAAGGGAATAGTATCCACAACCCTTGAATGCAGTAGGGCATTGAGGTCATCATATTCAATGCATTTCCTGTAACATTTTTGGACATGCTAGGAATCACACCAAGAATTTGCTCCCAACTAGTGAGATACTCTACCATGGATCTACATACCCTTTTCATGATGGGTACTCTCAATGGGTTGATCTAGAGACGTGGATTGCTACCTACAACACCCCACTTCAAACAACAATTTGGCTCATGGAGAAGTTCAAAACACAATAAGAATTTGAAGAGTGGTTTCTTTATCCATCATGTTGATGTGTGAGTGGAGAGACTGTGAAGATTCTTTAAATATTTAGTTAATTATTATTTTTTTTTAAATTGCAATTTTATTATGTTGCAAGTGTGACTGCAACGTATCATTTCTAATATTTCAAAATAGTTTTTAGTTAAAATTATTTGGCTAATGTTTTCTAGATCTAGGGATAAGATGGATCTATGTTGATAAATATGTAATAGGGATGACAAAATCCAATGAGTTGTCTTACATTAACTAGTATATTACATGTTTGAAAACATTAGATTGGATATTCTGTTTGTTTAATGATTATCCAAATGTCTTTAAATTATTTGCATGCAATGCAGATATTGTTATAAAATCAATTGGCCTTTTCCTTGTCCTACTTGCAGACATGAATCCCTTTTACCTCTTCGATATTATTCAAAAAACAATATTTTTTTTACTTGTACCCACCCTAACAACTATGCAAGACACGTATACTCATTTTTCTCCAAAGAAAGTTGCACACATCTCATTTATTTTCTCAAAAAAAAAAATTTCCACATTGTTTTAGCAAGGTTCATGAGTTTACTCAGTTTTTAACCCCCTAATTCACATACATAACTAATTATAACCACTCCAACCACTTGGATATGGTATAAATTGAGCATAATCCATGAGGAGAAGACTATCATTCTTGAAGAAAAGTTGTGTTGGCTATTTTCCGCTTTGTTTGCAAACCCTTGTATTTCCACTATCGATTCATGTCCTTAGACCTGGAAACCCTTGTTTCCAGTCTTTTCCATGCTTCTTGTATCTGACCAAGATTATCTGAGCATTGGATTCATAGGTTCATATTATAGTCAGTGCCCTAGGTGGAGGGACCTAGAGTTCGTTCGAGGAGCAGTACCACAATAGGTGCAGGTGATAACTACCTAAATTTTGTTGTGAATCAATAACAATAATCGTTTAATTCGAAATTATTGTGTTCTTTGTAGATGATTACCATGTTTGAATATCTCATTAGTTAGAATACTAATTTTTGCAATTATTTTTGTTTTTGATCAAATTCATAGAAGTTAGTTATGGTATAACGATTGTCCTTTGTATTTTTTCACTGGAATGTTTTGTAGGTTGACAAAGGAGTAACTTGGAAGGAGCATGAAAAATTTCATCCTTGGGATCATCATCAGACATAGGACATCTAATATGATTCCCTTCATTCATTATCAGTAGTTAGTTATTTTATCAATTAAATTAGTTATTGATTTCTGATTGCATTATTGGGATGTGGTTTGATCTTTAAGCGATCATCGCTCTCTTGTGGATTTGACTCATAGCCATAGGGATTTTTCTCGTAACATAATTGGTGACCATACTGGGGACTTATGTCCTTTATGGGTTAGTATATAAGTGTTGGCCTCCACTTTCAATATTTTATGGAAGTTTTGGAGTCATATACACACTTTTCTGTGCAAACAGTGGCATACATATGTGCTTTTGCTTTGAGATAGTCACATACATATGCGTTTTTCCTTATACATGGTCGCGTACATATCTAAAAAAATGGTTTTTACTCTTCTTTATCTTTATGGGGTGTTGGGATTGGTTCTTTGGATCTTTCTTGGGTTATTTGACTCTTGTTTGCCTACTGTTAGTTATATAAGTCTTATACGTTAGATGTTGTTATAAAGAAAATAAAAAAGAATTGGTTTCTTTGTTTTTCTTCTTCAAGTTTGTGTGAGTAGTTTAAGAGTTTTTTTCTTGGTATTTTCTATTTGGAGTTGTTTTGTTAACTCTCCTTATATTATAAATATGTTTGGTTAATTCTCGTTGCTTCTCATTTTCATTTTTCTTGTTTTTCATTGAAAAGAAAAATTATTTTAGTTTTTCATTTTCTCATTTTGCTTTAAAACAAGAAAACAAAATAGAGAGTTTGCTTAGTGATTTTATTTTTTCATTCTTTACCTCTACCTTTCATTGAAAACAAAATTTATCTCTGAGCATACTTTTCTTCTTTGTGTATTGATTTTATAATCATGCTTGTATTCTTGAAAACTTTGAATTTTCACAAGTTTTGGTCACAAGCTTCATTGAAAAGGAAATTTCAGTTTTGCTTATTTTTGGATAGTTGCATTGCATTCAAAAGTAACATTAGTTTTTTCATTGCAATATAAAATAAAATACACATTACTTTCATTGCATTGAAAAGATAAAGAATTTGAAATTTTGAAGCATTCCTTAACATTCTCTTTTCCATTGAATAATAAGCCTGTTTTACTTAACAACAATGTTCTTAAAAGTGTTTCATTTTCTATTGAGTCTCTAAACATCATTAAGTTTCACGTGTGTAAACCTTTGAGTAAACAACACCCACTAAAATTAAAGCATAATTTAAAAGAAATTAGAATTTTGTTTGTAGGGTATACAAACTAGTCTAGTTTTAGGGCCTTGAACTAGGATTGGAGAGATAAGTTTCCAAGGCCGTAAAAAAATATAGAAGTTTGAGATAGGGAGAATCAAATCCAATTGTCCCATAGGTTTTTCCAGGAAACTCCTCTAATGAACGATCCAAACATGAGGTCACATGAGGAAGATTCAAGGAGATAATCCCTTCGATGCTTGACCAAGCGTAGTGGATAGATCATATATGGGGATTTCACTAGTACCCATACCTCCCTGAGAGGCAGTTATTTTGGAGCTTAGGGATTTTCTATCCTTCCCAGATGTTCAATCCATATTTTCGACTGTTCACTTGAATGACGACTGCTATATGGTATCTATAGTTTATTTTCCTAGGTATCTCAGAGGTGAATGTGGGGGGTTTCCCATGGTACTTGGGGAAGACAATGTATCAGACTATCAATACCCATGGAGGGTGCCCCGCAAAGTGAGGGTTACTTGCACCAGGTAGTTATGGTAAATGGAGGATGGGGTAATTGATTCTCACTCCTTCATTCTTCAGTTGCAAGACTTAATCAACCCATATTATTTTTCTGCAAGGGCCTTTACGTAACTTATTTTCTACCATAGTCTTGGGACCTAATACACCCAAGATTGGGTATTGGAGGAGTATTTTTCATCTATTGCTTCCTTAGGATTTTTTTTAGTGGTGTGCTATTTTCATATAGATGGCCTTAGTGAGTATGTTGGTAGCTACCTTGAATCATTGATTTAAATTTCCTAACCAACCGCTTCATCGATCTTGGAGGGTTTAAGGCCTTCCTCCCATAAGAGTAAATTTTCCATCACCTTCATTGAGTCGAGGCTTGACCAATTTGGTAATTTTGTACCAACTGGTCATGTTGAGCATTTCAATATTGAGACTACAGAATAAAATTCTTTTGCACTAGAGGTTACATGTATATTGGATCTCGAAGTTGAAGGCTTCGTTAGACCCTTTAACCCTCCATTAACTCGACTAGATGATCTAGTTTTAGTGTGTTTTCCCACTTACGATTTAGATAAAACTAATTATCGCCCTCTTCAGTGGGCTGTTATGGAAGGAAATTCAAATGTGTATAGGTCAAGGGCCCCTTCAATCCCCACTTCGACTATAGTTTGAGGGGAATTTCACCTCCCCATCCTTCTATCTATATGACTATCACAAGTCAAGCTACAATGGCTACATCATTTAGTGGCACAATGCTAATGATCATTGTGTCCACTCAGTCTTTGAGTGAGATTCCTTTGTTGCCTTTCATTTCTAATGCCTTTTCGTTTGGAATTCCATTGAAAGGAATGCAAAACGTTTCAGCTAGTTCTCAACCGATCCCTCAAAGTATTAAATTTGGAGAAGGGAGTTCTTAAACTACCTTGCAATTTTTTCCATGGGGGAGGGGGAGAATATCCTTACTTTGGAGCAAGGAGTTCTTCAACTACCTTACAAGTTATTCCAGGGAGTTTTGGTTTTGCATGCACCTGAGTAGTGCATGAGGTTCGTAACCAAATAAAAAGGTGCACACATTCCATAATGTTGCACATACCTAAGCTAGTGTGTGTGAATTGTACATCAAGGGAGGATGCACATATTTCATAGTGTTTCACGCACTCAAGATAGTGAGAGAGAATAAATGTAATGTATATATATTTGTGTGTATGATTTGAGGCCAGAGAGCTTGTGTGACTATTGGGATGGTGAGCCAGGACACAAATAGGTCATTGCACCTATCCATGTAAAGTGTACCACACTCAAGTTAATAATAAAATCACATCGATGCACACAGACAAACCAGATGAAAAGGGACGGGGGGATGAACTCCAATGAAAAAAGGAAAAGAGGGGGATATTTTAATAATATTTTCAAAAAGTGTAACCTAAGGGATATATTATTTATTCTAAGTTCCCTAGGGATGGCAAAAAGTCACCAAGTGGCTAAAGTTAGCTCTGAAGGTGACACGTGTATAGTTGAACACATGCAATATATATTGATGAACTTAGTGTATTTTGGGGGGAATCGATTATTCTATGTTGATTCAATGAATTTTCCTCTAAAAAAAAAGGAGTCTATGTCATGCAGAATCGTATTGTATGGTATGGCCCTATGCTTGGAAAACATTGTGTGTTGTTGAAGAGGTGGGTTGTTAGGCCCATATTCTATAGAAGAAGCAGTTTTCTAGGCCCGTAGGTTGTCAAAGAGGCGGGTTTTCAGACCTCTTAGCATTCTCTTTAGGTGAGAGTTTGCTTGAAAGTGTTCCCCGGTGTACTGGGCATTAGTTGTAGTGCTCTGAGAGTTCCTGATCTGGCATGTTTTTGAATCCCTGGAAGGGAAGTGGGGAAAACGAAGGATTGTTGAGAAGAGAAGGGGAACACTTCTTAGGGTGGGAAAAGCATGTGAGGAATGAGGGGTTGTAGACTAGTTGCAAAATTCGACACCTTGGACTGATAAATTTCGATGATTTTTATACCATAGATTGGCACTAGAAGTCCTTTTTCCATGGTAGATTTTGAGCCCCAACTTGGGGGTGACATGTTGCTGAAATATTATGAGCAACAAATTCTATGGCTGGGAGGACCATCAGAGTCATGCACACAGTTGGTGACTTTTCTAAAAGATAAGTGTTATTATGTACTTGTCTATTTACTGTGTGTTCATTTACTTGTATTGGTTATGGTCTATCTCTTATATGATGATGCATATGAATAATGGTTGTTATTTTGTTTAATGTTGTTTATTCATGTGAGTGCAATGTGGTTATTCATTTTAATAGTTGTACATGATGTGTACATTAGTTGATAAGTAATTTATGTTAAGATAATATTGGTAAATGGTCAAGAGATTCCTAAGTGAGGCTAGGAGTATCATGCGTCTAGAAAGTGGTCCATGTGCACAATTTTCTGGATTCACTATGTGCATAGGAAAGTAGTCTGCGCACACAAGAAAGCATGACCTTCCAAGGGGGGTCGATATGGTTATGCACACAGTGGTATTCGAGTGCTCCATATTAGTATGTGCACAATAGTGTTCACATGTTCAGAGTGGGTTATAAGCACAATAATTTTGGGGTGATCAACATGTTGTTGCGTACAATTTTATTTTGTGTATTGCCACCATTATAATCTGTTTAATTAGGAAGGAGTGTGGTGCGTTGTGAACCAGTTTGGGGTTGTGTGTATTTACTCAAGTGTTTCTGCACAGTCTGAATGTTAACTATGCACTAATTTTCTTGAGGTAACATTGCTCAATAGTAAGCTAAGGATGTTACTTGAGGTATCAGACCTGAAGTTGGGAGAGTTTATGTGATATGTCCCAGCTTGGGTGGCTAGGGATGTTACAGTAACTCCTTCAAAAGTTAGTGGTGTAATACCCCTAGTCCGAACCCAATTGTAAATGTAAATACAAATGTACGTAAGATGGTGAGATGTTTGAAATCATTTTTGTATGCACCTTCCATGGTATAGTGTGCACATGTACTGCACAATAAAATGATGAAGTGTGCACATTACAAGATATCACGTGCAACGACTTAAGTGCGCATGATTTTGAGGCCATTGAGCCTTTGTGTATATGAGGTGTTTTATAGGCTTGTGAGCCAATTATTATAAGCTAGGATGCTTATGTTTTGAATCAGGCCAAAGAGACTAGATGCTAAAGGCTAGTGCAACTATTTTTGTATATGTCTCATCATTAATATAAAATACATCATTGCGTGCAGACCGACCATGATAAGAGAGTATGGGGGACTAAAATCCACTAGTTAGGGAAAGGGTGGGGCTAAAAGTTAATTAAAAAGGGGCTAAGATAGGAAGCTTAAGCCAAAAAGGAATATTATATTAATATTTCTTTAATTATAAAGTATGGATAATTATTTTATTCTAAGTTCTAAAGATGGGGAAAAGTGGGACAAAGTAGCTCCCATCATGACAAGTGTCAAGTTGGGGACATGCATACATATTTTTTGGACCTAGTTCATTTCCCATCATTGTTTTTCATCATTCCTTCGATCATTCAGTCATGCATTAAATCATCCATGAGCATTCATACACTCATTGAGCTATCCTTCATACCTTCATGTCACTATACCTGAACTTGTATCCATATCCATACTTGTTTGTGTAGCTGGTTAGCTTGGGAGTTGGACTGAAGAAGCAGGTTGTCAGGTCCGTGGGATATTGAAGAGGTGGGTTGTCAGGCCCGTGAGAAATTCTTCTCTGGGTGAGAGAATTGTTGGGAATTGATTTCCTGAAGGTGATAAACTGCAGCTATAGGGATCTGAGACTTCCTGTCTGACATGTTGCTGCTGCCCGGAAAGGAATTGGGGCAGCCAAAGGAATGTTGAGTAGAGAAGGGGCACACTTCCTAGGGTGAGACAGGCATGTGGGGAATGAGAGACTGTAGGCTATTAGTTTGAGTGGGAACCTGTGACAGATTCTTCCCTGTTGTCTATGAGTCGTTAGCTTGGTTAGGAACCCCTTTACCCGAGTGGAGTTTAGTCCCATCTCGGGGGTGACCCAATTCTGAGAGTGATGAGAAGTGTGGTCTAAGGCTGTGAGGTTCGTGGAAGGTCTGTACGTAATTGGTGATATTGTTACCAAGATAAGTGTCAATTATGTGATAAATTTACATGCTGCATTATTATTTACATGTTTGTTTTTATAGGTTTATCCTATGTGTTCTTATAATTGTCTTTATATTTATGGGTATTGCATGTATATGTTACATGTATATGTTTATTGTTATTTTAGTATGAATACGTGCATTTACGAAATGTATTTGTCTGTTTACATTTTATATATAAAGTTTTGCAAGAGTTATGTATGTATATGTTTTAATTGCATGTAGTTCAAAAATTTATGTGGCATAGCTCAGTTGGATGTTGGGTATGTTACAGTACGTTGA
This sequence comes from Picea mariana, assembly GCA_032191745.1. NCBI lineage: Eukaryota > Viridiplantae > Streptophyta > Pinopsida > Pinales > Pinaceae > Picea > Picea mariana. The sequence goes on from JASDQU010209745.1 coordinate 18,910, forward strand.
GCAGAGAACAAAAGCGTTTTCTAGAGTAGCATGCCCCGACATGGGTGGCCGGGGATGTTACAATATGGTATCAGAGCTTCAGTTTTCAACATTGAGCCTCGCTGGGCCGAGAAAGTTGAGTTGAAGCAAAATTTCGTAGAGGATTGATTTTGAAGTTGCCAAATTTCAAGTTGTAGAGCGTCCATGGTAAAATTTATAAGCAACGACGCAAAATTGGGGAAAATCCCCAATTTCTGTTGTTAAATTCATGGGATATTGAGAAATTTGTCCATGCGGTGAGATATTCTTGATTTAATATCTGTTCTAGCAAATTCAGACCTGGAATTGCTCGAATTTGAAGTTACAGTGAAACCATGACAGATGGAGCGAAATTAGTTGATTAAAATTCTCAATTCGTAAATTGAGTGTGGGAAAAATTCATTCCAAAAATGTCAACCCACAACGATTTGTTGTTATAGAGGTTGAATGGGTGTTATCAGGGTGAAATTGAGCAAATTTCTAGTTACAGAATATCTATGGTAAATTGGGTAAAAGTTACGCAAAACCCCCAATTTCTGCGGCGGAATTCACGAGGAATTGATGCACATAAAAATGAATGTGCGTAGGTGGGCGCACTAAAAATGCATGGTGTGCAGTAAAAATCTTGTGATATGTAAAAATTGGGAACAACGCAGAAAAACATTGGCGCGCGAGCGAACACACTAAATTTTGGTGCCGCACAGAAAAATATTGGTGTGCAGGTGCACACACTAAATTTTGGCGCAGCGTGGAAAAATGTTGGTGTGCAGGTGCACGCGCTAAAATTTGGTGTCGCACGGAAAAAACGTTGGTGTGCAGGTGCGCGCGCTAAATTTAGCATTGCGTGGTGTGCATACACATAATAAGGTGCACGTAGTATGCACACACATAATAATGGTGTGCCGCGTGCGTGGTGTGCGCTGTATTGGCAGAGTGCAGAGTTTGGTCAGTGCGTGTGCAATATGAGTATATGTTGTCCCGCGACAGTTTAGTTAATGGTGTGCGCAAACTATTGTTGCACGGTTGGGGCGAACTAAACTTTGGAATGGTGCAATGCGTAGAGTGAAATGTGTGCAAAATATCAGTGCGCGATACAAAAATTGTGCACAACAGGTAATAGTGCAAGAACCAAAATTTTGCACGGTGGATATAGGCGCGACACAAAAGCAGTGCGTGCCAGTTATTGGCGCGACAGAGAAGTGATGCACAATGGTTATAAGTGTGTAGAACATGATTTACCTTGTGGTGTTGATGCGCATGATAAATATGGGTGTACAGGTTGAAATTCGTGTGCACAAAGTCGTTTTGATGGTGAACAACAGTAGAAAACCAGTGAATTTTCGTGACATTTTATACTATTTGAACGTCATCTTTTTGCAGTGCGTTTTTGAGGCCCTTAAGAGCATTTTTAGCAATGCAAAAACCAAGGGAATAAAGTGTACAAAGGTACAATCTATTTGTGCATCTCAAAGATATCTTTCTAATGGTTTAAACCATTCGTCAAATGGAGCTTTTATGAGAAAGTTATAGCACAAACAGTGGAGGGTAAATTTTAAGACCCAACTATCTTCAAAGAGCCATAAATTTCTGCTCCAGAATCTGATTGAAGCGCAAGAGAAATCAATGGAAAGATATTGAACCATAGAAGACAGTCCTAGAACTGAATTAAATTTTTGGTCTTGTTAAGAATGTTTAATATGGAAAAGAAGGTACCTGTAGCATTCTAGACCAAAAACATGAATCGGCCTAGAACTTCAATAGGTTGTAACTAGCATTCCAAAACCCAGAAAGAGGTGAAACTTGGCCAGACTGTCCAAAATTTGTATATGAAGAAACCCATTTGAGCTCCTATGAAAAATCCATTGGAGTAGGTGCGAAAATGCATGTTTACAGCGCAAAGTTGCGCCAAGATGAAGTGTGAATAGAAAAATTAATGGACAATTTTCAAATAACCATAACTTTCTGCTCAAGACTTAGAATTGAGCATGAGAGTAGGCATTAGAAAGGTGTTAGACAATAGAATATAAGTAGTCGCTCGAAAAATTGATCTAGGCA
>JASDQU010209745.1:23352-37249 GCA_032191745.1 Picea mariana
TCATTTGAGGATGGTGTTGCAAGTATTAAGGGAGAATCAGTTGTATTCCAAATTGAGCAAGTACTCATTTTATCAGAAGCAAATTCATTATTTGGGGCAGATCATTTCAAAGGATGGGATAACAGTGGATCTTGAGAAGATATAAGCCATTAGAGAATGGTCAACGCAAAAGAATGTGACAGAGGTTAGATCATTCATGGGCCTTGCAGGCTACTATAGGAGATTTATTGAAGGATTCTCAAAGATTGCACACCCAATCACTTCCTTACAAAAGAAGGGTGTGAAGTTTCATTGGACATTGGATTGTGAAAAAAGTTTCCAACACTTGAAACAATTATTAACAAGTGCTCCAATACTAAGGGTTGCTGACCCAAATGAAGACTTCATTGTATGCATAGATGCATGTAAATAAGGACTTGGTGGATTCCTCAGTCAAAATGGGTTTGTTATATGTTATGAATCAAGGAAGTTGAAGGAGCATGAAAGAAACTATGGCACTCATGATTTGGTGTTGGAAACCATAGTGCATGCCTTGAGGAAATGGAGACACTACCTCATGGGGAAAAGGTTTGAGCTGAGGACATACCATAATGGTCTGATATATTTATTTGATCAGCCAACTCTAATTGCTAGGAAAAGCAGATGGTTAGAATTTCTCAATGAATACGACTTTGATATAAAGCATATTAAGGGGAAAGAGAACAAGGTGGTTGATGCACTCAGCATAAGAGTGGAATAATTGCATGCTATAGCCATTAGCGTGTACCAATCATATTTGAAAGACAAAATTATAGAGGTTGCCAAATCAGATTTGCAATAAGAGGAATTAGTGGCAAAATTACAGCAAGGTAATTTGCAGCAGAAAATTGAAGAACACAAGATAGATAATGATGAAATTCTCATGTACAGGGGAAAAATTTATGTACCAAATTATCATGAATTGAAAAATCTGATATTGAGAGAAATGCACAATGTGCCTTATTCTAGGCACCTAGGTTATCAGAAAACTATTGCAGCTGTCAAGAGCCAATATTATTGGCCAGGAATGAAGAAAGAGGTTGTTGATTTTATTGACAAATGTTTGGAATGTCAAAAGATAAAGGTTGAACATAGACACCCATCAGGTTTGCTAAAACCATTACCCATTCTTGAGTGGAAATGGGAAGTTGTAACCATGGATTTTATCACCAAACTGCCCAGAATAAACAAACAACATGATTCTATCATGGTAGTGGTGGATAATCTTACTAAAGTTGCCCATTTTATCACAAGGCAACCAACATTGATGATGTTTATATGAAGGAAATTGCTTGATTACATGGCATACCCAAGACAATTATGTCTGACAGAGATCCAAAATTTACCTCAAAATTTTGGAAGGGATTATTTAATGGATTTGGAACAAATTTGAATTTTAGTACAACTTATCATCATAATCAGATGGAAAAACAGAGAGGGTGAATCAAGTGATTGAGGATATGTTGAGGATGTATGTGATGGATAAACCATAAAAATGTGAAGACGACCTACACTTAGTAGAGTTTGCTTATAACAATGGGTACCAAACATCTCTAAAGATGAGCCCATTTGAGGCACTTTATGGAAGAAAGTTCAACACACCGGTAAGCTGGGATAACCCAATAGACAAAGTAGTGGTTGGGACATATTTTCTCAAGGAAATGGAGAAGCAAATGTTGAAAATAAAGAAAAATTTAAAGGCTGCCTAAGACAAGAAGAAAAGATATGCTGATAAGGGCAGAACTCATAGGAATTTAAAGTTGGGGACCATGTATTCTTGAAAGTGAAAGCCAAAAGAAGTTCCCTGAAGTTGGGAAATTGTTCAAAGTTGGCAACTTGCTATTGTGGGCCGTTTAAAATCCTAGAGAGGATTGGTCCAATGGCTTATCTAATTGCATTGCCTGCATAAATGTCTGTTCATAATGTTTTCCATGTATTATTGCTCAAGAAATATATACCTTATGCCAATCATGTTATTGATTGGAATGTGATTCAGGTGGAGCAAGAAGGCACTTTCCAAGTGTATCTGGTATGCATTCTGGACCGGAAAATCAAACATCTCTGGAATCGAACCATAGGTCTTGTAAAGGTCCAATGGACCCGGTACGGTCCTGAGTACGCTACTTGGGAGCATGAGGATGCAATGCGAGAAGAATACCCACATCTTTTTGAGGATTTTTGAAAATTTTGTTGTATATGTGTACATAATGCACTGAGGATAGTGCATAAATAAGGGGAGGGGATTGTAGTACCTCTAGGATGAACCCAATTGTAAATGTAAATACAAATGTACGTAATCTAGTGAGATGTTTGAAATCATTTTTGTATGCACCTTCCATGGTATAGTGCCCGCATATACTACACAGTAAAATGATGAAGTGTGCACATTCCAGGATACCACACATAGAAACTTAAGTGTGCATGATTTTGAGGCCATGGAGCCTTTGTGTATATGATGTGTTTTGTAGGCTGGTGAGTCGGTTATTGTAATCTAGGATTCTTTTGTTTTGAATTAGGCCAAAGAGCCTAGATGCTAAAGGCTAATGCGCCTATTTTTGTATATGTCTCATCATTAATATAAAATACATCGTTGCACACAAAAGGACCATGACAAAATAGTATGGGGGACTAAACTCCACTAGTTAGGGAAAGGGTGGGGATAAAAGTTAAGGAAAAAGGGATAATCTAGGGAGCTTAAGCCAAAAAGGAATAATATATTAATATTTCTTTAAGTGTAAAGTATGGATAATTATTTTATCCTAATTTCTAAAGATGGGGACAAGTGGGCCAAAGTAGCTCCCAACATGACAAGTGTCAAGTTGGGGACATGCATACATATTGTTTGGAATTAGTTCATTTCCTGTCATTCTTTTCCATCATTCAGTCATCCAGTAAATCGTCCATGAGAATTCACACACTCATTGAGCTATCCTTCGTATCTTCATGTCATTGTACTTGAACATGTATCCATAGCCATACTTGTTTGTGTAGCTGGTTATCTTGGGAACTGGACCGAAGAAGCGGGTTGTCAGGCCCGTGAGAAATTCCTCTCTAGGTGAGAGAATTTTTGGGAATTGATTTCCTCAAGGTTCTAAATTGCAGCTACAGGGCTCCAAGATTTCCTGTTCAGCCTTTTGTTGAAGCCCATAAAGGAAGTGGGGAAACTGAAGGACTGTTGAGTAGAGAAGGGGCACACTTCCTGGGGTGGGATAGGCATGTGGGGAATGAGGGTTGTAGGTTGTTAGTTTGAGTGGGAACCTGTGACAAAGTCTATCCGGTTGTCTATGAGTCGTTAGCCTGGTTAGTAACCCCTATACGCGGGTGTAGTCTAGTCCCAGCTCGAGGGTGACCCACTGCTGAGAGTGATGAGAAGTGTGGTCTAAGGCTGGGAGGTTTGTGGGAGTTCTACATGCAGTTGGTGATATTCTTACCAGGACAAGTGTCAATTGTATGCTAAATTTACATGTTGCATTATTATTTACATGTTTATTTTTATGGGCTTATCCTATGTGTTCTTATAACTGTCTTTATATATATGGGTATTCCTGTATATGTTGCATGTATATGTTTATTGTTATTTTAGTATGAATACATGCATTTACGAAATGTATTTGTCTGTTTACATTTTATATATAAAGTTCCACAAGATTTATGTGTGTATATGTTTTAATTGCATGCAGTTCAAAAAATTTATGTGGCATAGCTCGGTTGGATGCTGGGTATGTTACATTATGTTGAGTAGAGAACAAAAGAATTTTCTGAAGTAGCATGCCCTGGCATGGGTGGATGGGTATGTTACAAGTGGAATCCTATGGAAGGGTATTTTCCTTTGCAAGGGATGTCATCAAGGGTAAACCCCTTCCAGAGTCTGTACAACCCGACAAAAGGGTCTTTCCCTTCACAAGGGATGCTGGTAGGGGGAAAACCTGTCTAGTATTATGGAAACCCAATGGGTGGAGGTTTTCCTCCCTTTATCCAGGGATTTCAAAGTTTTATCAAAACCCTAGCTCATCAATGAACTCTTTTTAGCAATTTGGTGCCAATAACAATCTAATATATCCTTTTTCGGTTGCTAACCAACTCGAAGTATCCAACCCTACTAGTTGGAATTCTAGGCCGCAATTGAGACTTCCATTTATGGAAACATTAAACTTGCTATAATTATCAAAACTTATGAATGACCCAGTGTGTCATGATCCAAATTTTCCCCCGGTTCCCCACTAAATTAGCCTCAGACATTCTGAAGTTTGAAGGAAAGTATGGTGAGGATATGGGAGATCACGTAATGAAATTTCATTTATCGTGCTCATCCAATTAATTGTATGATGAATCCATTTGGTTACGTATCTTTCAAATCACTCTCATGGGGTTGCAGTGAAATGGTACATTGAGATTTAGGGGTCAACGTTTCACACATTTCATGATTTGGCATTGTTTTTTCTGAACCATTTTTCAGCTTCCTATTCGGTATGATCCAGAAACTGATTTATTGTCTACACTATGGAAAGACAAAGGCACTCACATTTTGGATCAAATCCAAGAGTGGTGCAGGAAAAAATAAATGATCAAGGTTAGGATTCCTCCTAAGTTCCTCCTTGAATGGTTTCTCAAATCCTTGTTACCATATATCTCCAAGGATGTTTCCATGTTAGTCTAGGATTGTATACGAGATATTTATCGACACACCATAGCCAAGTATAGACCCTTCAAAATCAAATTTTGCACCACATGTCGATGGCATCATTGGTTCTGTCAATAATGCTACCACAAATCTGGTTGTGAGCTAGATGAAACAAATGAATATCCATTCAACTGTGTTTGGTCAAGCTATTGATTTGACCATTTAAACCTTCCAATTGTCATATGTGCATGCTATGCAATTGATCAACCCAAAGGGTTCCCAACAATCCGGATGGAAAAAGACGAGTAAAGATAAGAAAGGATGTGAAAAAAATACTGAAAATGTTAAATTTGATGCTAACGCTTGATGGGAAAAGAAAAAAAAGAGGAAGGTAAAATTTCCTTGTAATCTTTGAAAACATGATCACCTTACCCATCAATTCCCCAAGATGGAAAAGGCTCAATGCTTGTTAACATAGCAACAACCTGTTGTGTTGAAGAACCTGTTCCCTCAAGGACAAAATATGATGGTGGGATCTTCTAGTGGAAATCTGCAAGGGGCACCCAAAATGCATCCTTGTTGGAGGGTACTATGTCGTTCATAAATATGGTGATATCGGATATTAATGTGTTGACCAGGACCTGTGATTATAGTAATTGTGAGTCAACATCTAAAGGAAAGGAAACTTATGACCCCTAGAACTCTCTTCACATAGAGAATCTTGGAGGGGATGCAATGTCATGTATATCAAAAGGTATGTATAAGTTTTTGTCAAAAAATCCTAATGCTCAAGTTGCGCCCAACTATTTGATTGTTGAGGATTTATCTCAATCACCCTATGTGATGTCAACCCTTGAGGTGCTTCAGAGTTTCCCCACATAACATAGCACATTTCTATCCATGATAGGAGCTACTGACTCCTTGATATTACAAGTTATCAATTTTGATACTGCAGATATTAAGCCTTGTCTTCCATATCATGTTTCCTTCCAAATCAATGTCATGTATTCTAGGCACGTTATTGGAAGGACTATTTTCGATGAAGTTGCTTCAACATGCATAATTTTGTTATCTTGTTAGAAATCTATTGGCTCTCATGAGCTCATTCTGTCTCTCATGTTTTTAACTGCTTTCGATGGATGTTATTTTAGGATGCACAATCTTATTTCCTCCTTCCCTATCTAGTTGGGGGGGGGGGGACCATATCCATAGAGTTGGAAGTGGTAGATGCTCCACTAGAATACAACTTGTTGTTAGGGAGGAGTTGGACATATGCAATGACAACTTTAGTTTGATCAATATTTCGAGTTTTATACTTCTCTCATGAAGGGAAAATCATTACAATCGAACACATGTCATTCACTTTCTCTGACTTCGAAACAAATACAGGTTCCATGGTCCCATTAATTGAAAACTCTCAGAGGGAAAATTAGAGCATTGGTGTTGGGATATATACTTCATTAATGGGAAATTTTAACTTCTCAGTGACAATTCTGTATATTAATGTTTTTCTAGTCGTCTACCATTAATCAAGATCTTTGATCCCCATAACTCAAGTGAGTTCATTTTAAATGACGTATTTTGAGGATCCTTGGGTGTTACCCTCATCGTGTGATTTGATAGAATGTCTTGTGCATGTTGGGATGGCTATGCCATTATCTGCAGCTGATATAGCTTATTAGGAAATTCAACAAGCTACTGTGGATTCTTATCCCACTCCTTCTTGGATAGAGGAAGTGGATCACCTTATAGAGCCCATCTAGGCCATGAATTCTTCCAATTCACTCAATTGTCTTGATACTATTTTTCTTTTTGATGAAGTTATTCTTGAGGGAATGATAGGGATGGAACATCCTTGGGAGGACTTGCATCATCGATATTATTTCCTCTGAGAACTTAGTTGAGTGGAGAAAAGAGAATTTTGATTGACTTTGAATAGAGGTGTGGATCACCCCGTGAACCCCTTAACAAAGCATGGTGTCTATGCTAAGGGTAAAATGGTCTCTAAAACCCATGGCATTGTGGAGAACATGTTTATCGGTGTGGAATATTCCTCATATTATATCTACACATATACTACTTTGTTTAAAGAGTTTTGCAATGGTTTTTTCTGCTCATACGAGGAAATGCTAGGTATAGACCCTCATATTGTCGAACATGAGAAAAAAAAATACAAAAATGCTAAGCTTGTTCGATAAAATTTATGACCCATGAACCTGAGAAAGGTGGAAATAATTAAGGAAGAGGTAGAGAAACTACTCAAGGATGGTTTCATCTATCTGGTTCCCCTTACTGAATGGGTTCGAATCCCATTCTAGTGGATAAAAAACATGGAACCATTCGTATTTGTATGGACTTTTGTGAACTAAATAAGGGCCAATCCCAAGGACAACTTCCCCATGCCATTTATCGATCATATTATTGATGATTATGTAGGAAATGGAATATTTTTGTTTATGGATGGATTTTCTAGCTACAACCAAATTCATATCCGACATGAGGATAAGCATAAAACGATGTTTATATGTCCTTGGGGTACTTTCATGTACACTAAGATGCCTTTTGTCCTTAAAAATGTGAGGGATATCTTCCAGAGGGATATTCCTTTCACTTTTCATGATCTCAAACATATTTTTGAGGATTATCTTGATGATCTCACTGCTCGCTCTCGCAAGAGAACAAATCATCTTGATTATCTTCGGCTCATTTTTGAAAGATGTTGGTATTATTGTATTAGATTAAATCTTAATAAATGCATATTTTGTGTCATTTTGGGGCATATGTTTGGATTTATTGTTTCCAATAAGGGGATCATGGTCGATTTATTGAAGGTTGAGGAATTAATTCAGTTTCCTCCCCTGTAGAGTATCTGTGAACTTCAAATCCTACAAGGAAAAGCTAATTTCCTTCGTCGATTTATAGCCAATTGTGATGACATCACCAAGGGATTTATGTGCTTGTTGAAAAATGGGATCCCTTTCATTTTGGATGAGTTTGCACAATGATATTTCAACTCGCTCAAGAACGCTCTTGTTTATGCCCCCTTGCTTAGTCCTTTGGACTATAGTAGATATTTCTTGTTGTATATTGCGGTAGCAAAATCCATCATTGGCATGGTTTTAGTTCAAGAAGATGATGAGCTCCAAGAGCACATCATTTATTACCTTAGTCATGGTTTGATTGGATATGAACTTAATTACTCACACATTGAGAATATGGCTTTGTCAGTCATGCACGCTATCCAGAGGCTTTGAAATTATTTTCTTTTGCATAAGACTATTTTAATCACTAATGTTAATCCATTTCAATATGTCCTCACATGGCACATAATTGGGGAAAAATATAAAAAATGGATTTTTGTATTGAAATATTTTTATTTGGACTCTGTATCTTCCAAGTCCAAGACATTGTTCATCTTTGTCGAGCTCATGTCAGAGTTTCCTAGGGAGGATGAAGAAACCATTATTACAAACTCGTTTCTAGATGAACATATTTTCCTTATCGCTTCAAGAGATCCTTGGTATAGGGATATCCTTGTATATCTCAAGACTTTGAAGTTCACTTTGCATCATTCACGAGATGAATGGTGTCATATTCACTATCAGGAAAATAACTACCTCATTATAAATGACACTTTGTATCATTGTGAGGTAGATTCAATTCTTTGTCGTTGCTTAAATCATGGATAAGTGGAGGTTGTTCTTAATGATTTCCATAGTGGAGCATGTGGTGATCATCTTTATATATCGGTGACAACCCAAAAAATCATGTCCACCGTATACTTTTGGATGACGATCTTTAAAGTTTGTGTTGAGGCAGTCAAATGGTGTCATCCTTGACAAATATTTTCTATAAATATGTCGTTGCATATGGCTCCTTTGTTTCCTATCATCGTCATTGGTCCATTCACTAAGTGGGGGATTGATTTCATGACATGCAACCTACCTTCAATTAGGGTACATGACTATATTATCATGGTCATCGACTCCTTTATGAAGCGGGTGAAGGTCATGTCTATGTTCACAAACAATGGTGAGATTGCGACATTATTGATATTCAATCAAATCATTGATATGTTTGTAGTTCTGAGAGATATTTTCATTGACCATGGTAGCACTTTCATAATGAAATGATCACATAGTTAGCATCAAAATTGGATTTTAAGCATGGGCATTCCTCTCCTTACTATCCTCGGGTGAATGGTCAAGTAGAGGCTGTCAACAAGTCTCTTAAGACCATCCTTCAATGAACTATCATTGCAAGTAAATCAAATTGGAATCTAATGCCTTATTCAACATTAAAGGCATATCGGAGCTCGGTTAAGACTGCTACAATATTCTCATCTTTCCAACTCGTTCATGAGGTGCAAGAATTCATGTTGATTAAGGGTGAAATTCCTTCATTGAAGATTTTTGTTAAGATTCTTTCAGGCACGAGTGAATTTGAGGCATGTCTCATTCATCTGAAACATATCGATGAGTAGCATCAAGATGAATCCATGGTGAATGAGACACACAAAAAGTGTGTTAAGAGTCAATACAATAAGTCTGTTCACCCAAGTATTGTTTCCTAGGGAGACCTTGTTTTGGTTTACGATCAAGAAAATGATGCGTTAGGGGAAGGAAAGTTTAACCTGATATGGCATGGGCCTTAGATCGTGGGGCATGCCTTGTGGAAAGGAGTTTATGGATTATCAAATTGTGAAGGTAATGTGATTTCAGAGCCCAGAAATGGGCTCTATCTCAAGAGATACTACATTTGAACGTCTATACTCAGGCATTTTCCCCTTTGTAATTATTGTATATTGCCATTATTTAGGACTTGTACAATTCATTTTCTTTCTATTTTGGTTTGCTTATGGTTCTTCTACTTGGTTGGAAAATGTCATTGGAGTGTTCGATTTTCATAGGGTTCACATATTGCACCAACCATCACACTTGGAACCTTGCTTCCACTATGTGGGTGATTTAATCACCTTTGGGACAAGTGATAACTTTCAGAGGAGCTTGTCTGGGGCCAACAACCAAAATGTGGCCAAGTATAGTGTCATGATTGAGTTTCTTAGGGATGCCATTTCACATGGTATCCTATCTTTGAAATTTCACATGGATTCCTAGTTGGTAGTGTCATAGTTGAATGATGAATACCATGTGCGTGATCCTACGCTTATCCGACGATTCTTTTGGATAAGTGTTCTGAAATTATTTTTTAACTACATTACATATGTTCATGTTTCTAGGAGTGCAAATTTTCTATTCGACGCATATGATAATTACATGTTAGATTGGTATGTTTCTCGTAAGTAAAATCAGAAACACAGGCACGCACACATTTATATTAAATTAGTTCACATTTTCACATAATGACATAAGTATATCAAGAAAAAAATATCTATATATATTTCTTTAATATTCATTAAGTACAAAAATGTGGGTGAATATTACAAAATTGAGCTCCTATCCCCAAGTGTGTGTGTGTGTGTGTGTGTGTATTGATACAATAATACATAAGGATATATGCTAAGGGCCCTACCCCATCATGAGTGTCTCAATAATAGACTACATCATTGGCCAAACATATGAAAAATATGCACCCAATCCCATGGCACCCCAACAATGTGTCATTGCATATACTTCAACAGGTCCTCTATCTGCACCATGGTGACTTGGTGTGTCAAGTAGTCCATATTCCTTTGGATGTTCTGAAGAACTCTTTTGACTCTTTCAGTATCTCCACCTAGCTTCTCCATGCTACGTCCTCTGTGTCGGTGGAGAGGGTATCCCTCAAGTTTCCTCAGTCCAATATTTGCACAGTCGTGTCATTTTGTTATCTTTGTTACCCACACCAAAAATATTTGCTTGTTGGTTAACTTCTTGAGAACTTTATTCAATAAAATCAATAAAAAATTAACAATTTTAAAAAAATTGAAAATTGTTTACCTATATCTCCTAATGTGACGCCAAGTGGAATAGGAATGTCTCAGTCTTGTTTTAAGTTCATCCCTTCATAGGGATAATCATCAATAACAATGATCTATCTCTCCCGCCAATGGAAGAATTCATCGTCTTAGGAGTTGGATAGTCATCCACCTCCCAAACGCAACATAATTCCTGCCCATATGGCCATGCATAGTACTCTAAGTGCATGTGGTTCCATGTACACTCTAGGAATAATGGTGGGCACCCTCTCGGAAAAGAAGGTCCAGAGAACACTGCCATAGACAAAGTTTTTCATCTTTCCTTTTTGACACTTAGTCAGTTGTGTATTCATGCATTGTAATAAAGATGAGATCTAATCATAGATGGTGGTTCAAAAAAACTCTATTGCATAAAACATTTATGGCATGGAATCCTAGTGCACTGATGTTGATCCTGCGATCCTAATAATGGTCAATGAGATGAGATTCAAACTCATACTCTCTATGTTTCAGATTGGGTCTTATATCCCGACTCATTGGGTCTTTGGAGTGTATTAAAGGGTTATATATTCTTGAATGGTCATGCCCCCTCCTCCTCATATATGGAGGTTGAAAATGTCACCTCCCCTTGAGAGTCTTTTCATAAAGTAGATATCTTCAACCTCTATCTCTAGAGATTGACCATTGAGCATAAATGCATCTGCATATGGCTCCTAGTAGTTAATAAGAAGCTACAACAAAAGAATACATTGTAAGAGGGATTCTAGGACCTTTGGGTCTTCAATAACATGGTTGTCTATGTCCTCATTCTCGCTCCCTTCACTCTATCACCATCCTGAAATGTTTTAGAAGAAAAAGGGGTTAGTATTACATCCTTTCCTTTTGCATGAAGTTTTGCGTAGGTTCCCTTTAAGACAGTCGCATACATACACATTTTTCTTGAATGGAAGATGCATATAGGGCCTCTCGTACACGTCGCATTCCAAAGAGAGGTGTGTACAAGTCCGCCCCCTTTATAAAATAAAAAAATCCTACTTAAAAAATGATAAAAATGGAAAGAAGCTTGGATGAAATTGAAGAGGAAGAAGATCTCTCTTACTTGGTTCAAATAGTGTTTGATTTCGTCTTTTGTACCTCTCATAATCACCAACTAAATTTTGGGGGGTTTTTACCACGAATTTCACTATTTTGGTAAAAAACACAAATGGTATTGTAAATTGGGCAATTTTGACTATTTAAATGTAGTTTTTACCCACTTTTATATAGTTTTTTTTATCATGTTTATGTTTTTGGACACCTAATGAACTAATTTTTGAGTGTATATAACATTTTTGGGTGTAGTGTTTTTAGGGAAGATGGTGAACAATGGTGTTTTTCAGGTCTATCAGTCCACTTATTTGACTCTTTAAAGGTAATGTTTTCATCACTGGCATATAGGGTAGGTTATTTCCACCTTGCATTTTGCATGTTTAGTGACTATTATACATTTTCCTTAGGGTTGATCCCACTTACTGGTTACATGATCCTTTTCCCACTGATTTTAAGTGCCATTTTGTTTGTGGTAGAGACTACTTCTCATTGGTATCCTAGATAATACCTTTCCTTTCCTTTTGGTACCTATTCTGAAGTATTTTCATAGGCTTGGGAGGCTTGTTTAGTCCCGTCATGACGTTGCGTTGAAACTTGATATTCTTCTCCATATTTTTCTGGCTATTACCTACAGGGATCCCATACTAACTGTATTTCATATTTACTACTTGCACTTTTGATCCTAATGTCGACTTCAACTTGTTGTTTCTTAACCATTTTATTATGCATTCTCATAAGTTTCTATCCTAGCAATATTTTCCTTTGCAGCTTGACACCTATATCCCTAGAGGAAACATTCCTCCAAGTGTTCATATCCTGCACACATTTCCTTGCATTAAGCATAGGTATGTTCCTTTCACTTGGAACTAGTTTTCTTTATTGCGGCACTTGTTTCCTCCATTGTATTTTAGCATTATTTTATTCTTTTTTAGGATTTCCAATATGAAAAAGAAAAAAAATCGAATAAAAAAAATAGCGTGGGAAAGAGCCTTATTTTTAGTTTTGGCCGCAGTCGAGTTTCTTTTGAAAAAAGCATAATTTTTTGAGTCTATGTCTCAAAAATTTGAGTTTAGTATGGCTTTAGGAAACTGAACTGATTACATATAGTTTTTACTCCTCCAACTGGTTATCCTTCCAGTAACTATGGAGAGTTTATCGATGCCTCCTATATCACAGACTTATGTCAATGTTCAACTTTCATTTGATGTTTCACAAGTCACTTTATTATGTCTTTATTTTTTTCAAAGGATGTTTATCATGTGCCATCCATTCCTCTGATTTCCTGAGTTTGCAAGTCATCCTTGCAGTATGTCAAGTACTTCTCATAATCACAAGCATCTTTGTCCTATACTCATGTTGGTATGGAAGGTCCCCATTGACTTCCTACTAGCGGGTCAACTCTTATCGACCGTGACAGATGTCTCTAAGAGTTTGAATTAGAGTCGCACCTTGGCCCTATTTACTTCATTGATAGATGACATTGTGCTCAAAAGATGACATTTCATCATTGGTCATTGATTGACTGGTTTCCCTTGTGTTCGATGACATGAATATTATTCACACAAAGGGATCCATGCAATACCTTGGATTCTATTTGTCCCCATTGGTGGTTTCAACATACTTACCAACTTAATGAGAGATGTGACCTCAAAACGAGAACTCTAGCCCTTAAAACCCATACTTTTGCATAAAAACCATGAAAATTGACCCCTGAATCAAAAAGTGGTGTTACCGGTAGCACTGTTTTTTTTTGAGGTTAAAATTATAACAATTTTCTGCCATAGCTTTAAATTCCTGTAAAATTACAAACAAAAAACTTAAAATTGACCCTCGAATCAAAAAGTAGTGTTCATGGCATCACCTCCCTTTTTTTCTAGGTTAAAATCACGACTTTTTTGAAATCATCGTATTGACAACTAGTATTGTTACGAAAAAAACCTTAAAATCAACCTTCTAAACGAACCTTAGTGCTAACGATAACACTCTTTTTTTCCCGAGACTAATATTACTACTTGTTTGAAACTGTGGCCTTGACCATTGTTAACGTTACAAACCAAAACCTCAAAATCATACACTAAATCAAAACCTAGTGATACAAATTTCACATTCATTTTTTGTTTTGAGATTAAAATTGCAATGTTTTTAAAACCATAGTGTAAAAAACAAACAATGATATATATATATATATATATATATATATATATATGAAAAATTTAAACAAAATATATAATAATTTGTTTTTTTTTTTTTTT
>JASDQU010209746.1:17705-28015 GCA_032191745.1 Picea mariana
CTTAGATGGATTACCTCTTTCCTATAGGTTTTCCTCATTGCTCCAACTGTTGAAATTGATCTCCAAGCTCCTAGTATAGAAGCAACGCTCCTGTAAGAGATGAGACAATCCTCTTCTGCTACCATATATCTTTAGACAAAAGTAGTTTTATCTATGCTATACTTAAACAAGACAAAGATAAACATCCATGAAATGAATAATATAGACATTAAGAGAAATAGGCCAAGTTATATATTAATAATTGAAAACATGGAAAAACTTATAACCTTGTGATCTTGTGCTAGCATTCCTCCAAGCTCTCCTTTCTCCATCCCCTGCATGCCACAAGATGATAGGTATGATGCTATGAACTATTCTATTTTTCCCCTTTACCTTGGAATGCACTCATTATATAGGAGTTGGAGGCTTAACCATTATGGATTATTTTGGGAAATGGTTGAGGATTTATCTCCATAAGTTGGGATTTATCTTATTTCATGGATATTGAGTTTACCTAAAATGGATCCATGAGATATGACTCGAATCCTTGACCTCATCTTCTCATAACTAACCCTTAGAATAAGGTGGGTTACCCATAACTCCCTCTAACCACTTCAACGCTCCCCCAACACAAATTCAAGGTGTTGAAAACACTCCCTATACATGGGCAAGGGAGTGTTGACAATATTTCAATGCTCCTTATACATGGTTAGGGGAGTGTTGACCTTTAAAAATGGTCAAAATTGTAGATTTTTAACCTTCTATAATTATTTACCGCAAACAGATTTTCAATAAAAGAACATAAAAGATACAATGGAAAATATACACATTACAAAGAGATTTTTCCCCTAGAAACCCAAATCCGGAAAACCAACATATTCTATATTCATTCATCTCATACATTGTTTACAATACAATGTACATATAGGATTCTGTAGCATCCAAAACCCTAATCCAATAACTTGAATTCTTCAACAACCCTAATTCCTTAACAGGAAATATAAAACCATCGGCAAAAACTATGTGCCGAAAAACTGCCCAAAAATGGACGTAAAAACCGCCAAAAAAATAAAATCAGTGGTGCTACCCCTGAGCTCCCACCCCCTGTGACCCCCTGGGAAAGGATATAACACATACCTTATCATGATGATTTTTTCTCCTCCATGATGACTAGGGATTATGGCAAATGTTCTTCCATGGTGTCAAAGTTGCGACACTTAATAAAGTGCATGCGGCACTTAGTAAGTGCATACACCACTTAAGTGTGACATTTAGGTGTGTAACACCATGGAAGATCCAAAAGTGTATACAAAGGAAACTAGGGACACATTAGTGTAGTCATATCAAAATAGGGTTACTCCAAAAAAAAACCGTCCATATCAACAAGGATCGACACAATAAGGTTCGATGGAAGAGGAACCTACTTTTCACTCAGATATAGATCATGATGCAGAGTCCCCTAAGGCAAGCTAGGAATATTAGGATTAAGAATATGAGATATAAGAACAATTAGAAACTCTATATCAAGACAAATCAGGAGTGGTTGTAACACCCTTGTTTCCCCCAGTCTGTAATTATAAGTGTTATTATGGAAAAATAATAAGTCGACCCATGGGCGATTAAGGATAAATAATGGACCTTGATAGATTTTATATCAAGGATAAACAATGGACCTATATATGTGTGTGTGTGTGTGTGTGTGTGTGTGTGTGTGTGTGTTTGGTTTTTAATAAAATACATAATGTTGAGTTTTTGCTGAAGGGATGGCCTTCACAGTTTACGATGTCATGAGAAGAGTGGGAAAGAGGGAGGCCATCATTATTTTGAATGAATCTTCTAGGCAGTACCCTGCTTAATTAAAATGATATAGATCTGAACTTTCCTCAACCCTAGAAACTATCTATCAATCAAGATAGTAGTTGGAATAGTTCTTGAAGGAGTTAAGAATGAATGGGAAAGTACCCTCAGGATTTTTTTGGCACTATACACGAGGTCCTGAGGGAATAAGATGAGAAGAAAAGGGGGAGAGAGAGGGTAGAAGGACTCGCTAGGGAAAATCTTACAGAATTCCTCTCATGGCATCGTACCCTGGCTCGAGGGTGGCTGGTTGTAGTGGAGTTTAACACAACCTTACCTATGGTTGGGTGGAGAGCAGTTCTCTCTACAAAAATACTCAACATATCTCAATTTTTTGTAGATAAGTGTCTCGTCTACCTCTGTGTATTGATATGAATATGTGTATGGATAAATGAACAGAAAAATATTTAGATGTAACCATTTGATCTACAAATCAAATTGTGTATTTTGAAGACACCAGTAACTGCGTATAATGTGTAATCGTGTGAAGAGTTTTACATTCTTTCTTGCGAGTACTTCATGTCTTGTGAAATTTATTTACGAGTGTATGCATGTGAGTAAAATTGTGTGTCTGGTATATGGGAAAGGATACAAATCTTTCTGATTTTTATGCATGTGTATAATTCAATGTCTATGTACTAACCCAAGGGGAGAGACGTCCCTACTCACTATGTGTATCGTTGTAATCCTATGGCATATGCATGTACTCTTACGCATATATATATATATATATATATATCCTTTCTTATGTTCTCTATGTGCCATGGTGTTGGAATGCTCGAACCCAACCAGTCTTTCAAAGAATAGGGTACTATGAAGAAGCCCTAAGGAAACCATGGAGTTCCTTATTCAAGTGTGAGCATCCTTGAGGCTCAGTAAGACTTGATAGGGACTCAAAGAAAGACATTTGTATAATGGCTAAGTTCAGGCATGGACTGTTAAGTCAGTGGAAAATCCCTAATTCGCTTAAAAAGAATCGTGGTTGTGGATTTTCCATGATGATTAAATTCAGGCCCTTTATCGGGATGTGGTCGAGATGTGACCTCAGTCGTTGATTGGGAGAAAGGGAAATATCTTGACCCTTCATCGAGGTTGAGCACAACATCATACTCCAAAATAAACAAGGGTCGTTGATCTATCAGAGAGTGATCATGGACGATCCTCTACCGTTGGGTCCATGGAGATTAACATGGTCAGAGCCTCCTGGTTAGAATGACCTTGGAATCCCAAGGGACAATCTATATTGTCCATTGGGGTGAGGTCGTAATGAAACTTCATCATAGATATTGGTGAATCCCATTGGAACAAGACCAAGGGAAAAAGGTGATGTCATCATGACGTACCCTGCTGACTAGTATCACCACCGTGTCCAAAGAGGGTACGTGCTAATTGGTGATCAAATAAAAGGGGCAAGGGAGAGTCCTTGTCGGATCGCCACATGAGTCAGGTGTCATTGAACTTGAATTGTCAGATCCATGAGATGGAGATCCTATGTGAGTATCACGTGTCTCACCAAGACGACATCCCACGTGGCTCGGAGTTGATGAGCATCATCCTCGTAGTGTCCCTAAACTTAGGGTCATATGAGAAGGGATCAGGGAAGCCGTAGACCTAGTTCCCATATCTTGACCATTAGATCCCCCGAGAGTAGATCCTGACATCCATCGTGATGATTTATGCAGATTACATCATGGAGTTACACTATGAGGGAAGAACTCTGAGGGAGAGATCTGATCATAGATCAATCAATATTGATGGAGCTCCGAGGAATAATCTAGGATCGTCGATCTGCCATAGTCAGAGGGACTGTGCAGATGATCCAAATTGTCCACCCTTAGTTGAAGGTTTCAGCAGATGATGTGGAAAATACCACGTGTCCTGAAGGAAGAAGGCCACATGTCACCCTAAGAGTGTGCCATGTGTCACATAATCTTGGTAGAATTATACAAGGACCCGCAGAGAAAATGGATGCCACATGTCAAGCAGTATGTGTGCCATGTTCCACCCCACGTGTCATGCCACACATCAATAGGAGATGTATTGATGAATTAGACGTAAGCCCAAACGAAGGTGAGGAGAATGGCTTCGCAAGTCCGCCAACCTGTGAAGTCGACACATCATGAAACAATCTAAGTAGTGAGACTCCATAGACTCAGAAAGCAGGGTTGTAGAATTTTACCTCCACGAGTCCACGAGTCCATGAAGATGGAAAAAATGTCTAAGTATTGAGACTCCACAGACTCATGAAAGTAGGGTCATGGAATTTTACCTCTATGAGTCTAAGAGTCCGCGAAGATGGAAAAATATGGCTAAGTATTGAGACTCCACGGACTCATGAAAGTAGGCTTGTGGAATTTTACCTCTGTGAGTCCACGAATATGGATAAAATGGCTAAGTATTGAGACTACATGGACTCATGAAAGTAGGGTTGTATAATTTTACCCATGCGCATCTATGAAGATGGAAAAAATGATAAGTATTGAGACTCCATGGACTCATGAAACTAGGGTCATGGAATTTTACCTTCATGAATCCATGAAGATGGAAAAAATGGCTAAGTATTGGGACTCTACATATTCATGAACGTAGGGTCATAGAATTTTTCCTCCATGAGTTTGCGAGTCTGTGAGTCCACAAGCCTGTGTAGATGGAAATATGGCTAAGTGTTGAGATTTTACGGGCATACTTGTGAAAGGAAAATTACAAAGTTATGTAGCCACGGGTCTGCGAGTCTGTGAGTTCGGGATTAAAAAGGCATTGTCATTGAAAATTCCTTGAATAAGAAAAGAACGCTGGAGATGTGAATGGAAGCATGTAAGATAAGTTAGATCAAGCAAGAAAAATTGGACACCTTATCCCTTAGAAATCCTTAAGGGGTCGGGTATGTTACAAAGTGGTATCAAAGCAAGCAACTACACTTGGCCTACATTGGCTAATGAAGGAGTTGAATACATTTTATTAGAAAATTATAAAGGGAAGGATATACTACCCTACAATATTTATAAGGACCTACTAATACCTAGTCGAGTGACCAAGTACTTAGGCCTTTGAGTGCATCGACATTTGTTGGCCAAGAGGTAATTTATTCATGGTATAGCAGGAGGAAGAGAGGCGGTAATAACACCACCAATAAGAATGCAACTATGGTCTTAGTGACCACCACGTGTTTCCTAGTGGACGCCTCGAAAAACACCAACACGAAGTAACCTTAGTCAACTCATGTGTGGCTTATGTGGGTGCTTCTCGTTGGAATCGTCGACCCTTTAGCGTAATTCATGACTACTTTCACGAGGTATAATGACGTGGACCATTGATCTAACTGTAATCATTGATCACAATTTAAAATCTTACCCACCTATATTTTGACCATGGAGACCCCGACCAACGATGGGTATTGACAGACCATATGATCCTATGGTTCTTGAGTCCCCATTTTACCCAGCGCATGGAAGCCAAACAGATTTAATTGTGCAATGATTAACCCTGGAATCTCAAGAATAATAACTTGACAAATAATCAATTGTGGGGATTTATCAAAAACCTTCTTATTGGAGAGAGGAACATAGTTATATGTTGTTTTTGCGCAACTAAATAGGGATTGTATACTATTGTAAAACACTATATTTCTACAACATAAAATTAGTTTACAAATGTACCATGCTTCTTTTTTTAGATAATGGACAAGTTGATTAACAGAGAACTGTTGATTCTCAACACTTAGCCAATCCAATATTTATGATACAATCTCTAATAACAGTGATGGTAACCCACCATGAATGGGGGGAGAGTTCCCATAAGAAAGAGGAAGAATATAATGAAAGGAGAATGACATAAACCCCTCCAAACTTGATTGAGACCGTGAGAAGTCTCAGGGTAGAGTTGTGAATCTTTAAGGATGAAAATCACCAGATAATGAAGGAGCAGGAAAAACAGACTGAGATAAATGTCGTCCTTCTGCAAAGTCTATCAGAACTACAATGACAATTGCAACATGGGTCAACCGCCAACAACATGAGAAAACACCATTCTGAGAAAACCCTGATTTTACTTGAAGTGAAGAGGCATGGACCTGAAATAAACAATGCAAGAAGAAACACTCTCAAGAAGGATCATCATGGAGCCAAGATGCATGCCAAAACCAAAGATTCATATGAGGATTTATCTAGCGAAGGAGTAGAAATATCCACAGAAATTTCCAGCAATAGGATCAGTTCCCATTCCTAAAAGAAGGGGAATAAAAGGAAGTAATCCAAGGGCAGGGACCCAGAGGAATTTAATTAATCCAAGCCACCTACTTTTTATGGGGAAGTAAAAATAGGGAAAGAGGTGGAAGCTTGGATAATGGGCTTGAATAAGTATTTAAGTTCATAACTACTCTGGAAACTTGAAAGCTCGAATAACTATATTCAATTTGAATGGAAAGGCCTCTATATGGTGGGAAGATCTTAGAAATGTAAAAGGAATCCAAGAAAATGGTTTGTCTTGGAACAAGTTTGATAAATACTTCAAGAAGAAGTACCTTTTTTAGCAGTATTATGATGAAAAGATGAATGAGTTCTATGAGCTCAAATTAGGACAACTCACTATAGATGAATACATCAACAAGTTTTTGGAATTGATGAGGTATGTACCCTACATAAAGGATGAAAAGGTAAAGATGCAACGATTTCTTAGTGGGATGCCTCAATCCTTCTGTAACAGGATTGAATTTGATGAACCTAAACCCTGGAAGATGCCATTCGGAAGGCTAGATACCATTACGAGCAACTCAACCACAAATCAAAACCCCCCAAGGAATGGAAGAATAAAAATAAGATGGGATTTAAGAATATGGGAGTTAAACCTTCAAGGTTCAATAATTTTGGGAATATCTCTAGGATGGGCTTCCTTACAAAAAGTGTGAATCATTATAACTTCCCATCTCAAGGTGGAAATAGAACTATTGGATTAGCCTCGGGCAGGACTGAAAGCACAAAGAAGGAACCGTTGAAATTTTGGGGTTGTGGAGAAGAACACATGTTGAGGGACTGTCCTCATAGGCAGCCAAACAAAAAGGGATATTACAACGTCCAAGAGGCTACCACATTCGATGATGTGGCCAAAAGCATACCAAGAATCCATGCATCTTTGGACAATAGACAAGTGGACTGATCCGGATTATTTTGAGAATGAAATGAAGGCAGAGATATAACAAATAAATATACAAAGATATTTCAATAAACATAGAGATACAATAATTCACAATTTTTATTATTGAGAGAATGTACAGAAATTGTAAAATTATAGAGTGAATGACTCGCTAGAATGGTGGAATGGTAAAATTTATGAGTGAGATGTGATGGCTACTCTCATTCGAAAGAAGATGATGATGTTTACAATGAGTCTCTAGAGGCCTTCTTAACATAAATAAAATCCAAAACCCTAACCCTGGAAGATGAAACACAAAAAGGTTTTTGGGCCCCGATGGGGGTAGTCGGTATGTCAACTTCCCAAGGGTGTAATGTTTTCATATGATCTTTGTTTTGGGGTGTTCTATACCTTGTCAGAAAAGTATATTCGATAAGTACATATTTCGTTCAGCCCATACAATGTCTTCAAGTATCATTTGGTCATTGTCGTGCCCAAAACAACGTTGTTTAGGGCCTCAAAACATCCCTGGAATTTCAAGACCCGAAAAAATGTAGAAAAACTGCCAAGGTGTAAACCTATGTTTTGATCCAGTGGAATAGGTAGGTGGCCAAAAATTTCCACCCGTATCAATCATCCCCCCTTAGGAAGAAATGGTCTCCATTGTGTCAAGTCTCTAGGGAATCTTTTGCTAAATTTGAACCTTGGTGAGCTGCTTACCTTGTTAAAGAAGTTGCCTCGCTTAGCTTGTTGAAGGTTGTTATGAACCTGTTGTTGGAGGGGTTGGATTTGTTTAACCAATCTGGATGCATGATCTTCTTGAGTGTGGGAGGAATCTATTG
Source organism: Picea mariana (assembly GCA_032191745.1). Lineage (NCBI taxonomy): Eukaryota > Viridiplantae > Streptophyta > Pinopsida > Pinales > Pinaceae > Picea > Picea mariana. Next base: position 25,511 of record JASDQU010209746.1, read on the forward strand.
GTGAATATGCATCATGAATAACATGAAGGGATTTATCATAACTTGGTTTGATTACGCAGTGTGGAGGCACCCCCGTAGGTGCAATAGGAATATCTTGGTGCTCTTCTACAATCTTGTTGATCTTCTTTTGCTAGATAGAAGGGTCTTGGGACAAGGCTACAATGGTTGCAGTTTCCTTATCTTTTGACTAGGTTGTGAATAGCCTAAACTTTATGGTATGAGAGATTAATTTGTGGCATTGTTTTGTTAGTACATTAGGCGGAACTACCTCTGGTATCCTATAGGGTTGACCCCCCAGAGTAACAATGACGCTACGGGGTTGAGACTCATAAATAGCATGACGCATCCACACATATGGTTGGCCTAATATAACATCACAGACTTCCAGTGGGGAAACATCACACATTACCTCATCCTTGAAAGGATTGATGTCATATGACAGGAGGAACAATTGGCTGACACAAAGATATCTTCCCTAGCAGAGCCATCCGATGTTGAATGGTTGTGGGTGTGGTGTTCTCGGAAAATCCAACTACTTGACAACATCTACTAATATGATGTTCTTATGGCTTCCTTTATTAACAATCAAATGCAACAGGGTCCCCTTCACCCACATCTGTGAATGGAAAATGAACTCCCCCTCCTCAACATCCTTTGGTTCTTCTAGTTGTATTGTTGCATTCGTGATAGTAGCAGTGGGTTCTGCATCAATTATCTATATCCTTTTATTATTTTTTGAATCGAAGTTTGAGTTGGGGCTAGGCTCTGTTTCTTTGATCTCGAATACCAATGATCGTTTCGAGCGACATCCATCGGTGTTGTGCCAAGGGATTTTGTGGAAGTCGCACCACTTCCCAGTGTCCTTCTTCATCTTCTCATTGACCTTCTTTTCCTGTGGCTTGGACTGGTTGTCTTGAGGTTGAATGTTCTATGAGTTATGGATGCCTTTACCATACTTTGGTTGTTGCATATTTATAGACCCAAATTCTCGCTTCTTTTGCTGCTTAAATTTCTGCTTGATTTTGAAAGCATATCTATAAGCATCCCCAGTGATGAGATGTCCAGAAAATCCATTTTGGTTTGGATGTACTTGTGTAGAGCCCCGCAGTATTTCAGAACCAGATGGCACTCAAAGTCTTCAATACCCATCTTGGTGCATAAGGTATGGAAGGTATTTATGAACTCCGACATTGTTTGGTCCCGCTTTTGCTGAAACATGATCCATCTCATGTATTGGTCATCATAGTTTCCCACAAGGTAATATTCCTCCTTGACCACATCCATAAAAAAATTCCCAAGTGGGCTCGACCCCAAACATTCCAGACTCCTCTGTGGAATTTTTATCCCAGTAAGTTTCCCACCAATGTTTGACATGGGGGAGAGTTTTAAGGAGTGCAAAGGTGATCTTTTCTCTGTCGAAAAAATTATGAACATCGAAATAACCTTCTAGTAAATTTAACCATTTTTCCAAAGCATTCACATCAATCTGACCTTCAAATACGAGAATATCAAAATTAACTTGTACCTTGAATGGGGTAGCGTATCCAAAGTGGTTTCTTTAATAAGACATACATGTCATTGTTGGAAATCATTGAAAGATTTGGGATAAATTCTCCAACATCGCGTTCCCATGTTATGCAAGGGATTCCACAAGCAACATCTTGATGGGATCCTTTTCTCCCTCGTTCCTCTTCTCTTCTCCCATGGGAGGTTTCTTGGGCTAGTGAGAGTGGTTGTCCTCAAGAGAAACTTGCTCGATACCTAACTCTTTATACCCTGACCTCATTGGGGACATGCACTAAGAAACAACAAGCAGTAGCCTACTCTGATACCACTAATCCGGATTATTTTGAGAATGAAATGAAGGAAGAGATATAACAATGAAATATACAAATATATTGAAATAAACACATAGATACAATAATGCACAATTTTTATTAATGAGAGAATGTACAGAAACTGTAAAATTACAGAGTGAATGACTTGCTAGAATGGTGGAAGCTTATCTATGAGAAGAGATGTGATGGCTATGCTCATTCACAAGAATATGATGATGTTTACAATGAGGCTCTAGAGGCATTTTTAAAATAAATAAAATCCAAAACCCTAACCTCGGAAGATGAAATGCCAAAAGGTTTGCGGGCCCCGATGGGGGTAGTTGGTACGTCAACTTCCCAAGGGCGTAATGTCCCCCACCTCTTAGAGAGGTGATGAGGAGACTCAGTGGCCTGGGCACCCCCACTAGGTCATAGTCTCACACTGAAGGGGGGAAAAGTCAAGAAGTTAAAAGTTATATTTTTAATTTGACTTAAGAAAGGGAAAGGATAAAGGAGTAATAGATAACTCAACAGAAGAATAGAAGATTAACCCTGGGAGTTAACCTAACTCAACAGAGAATTAGAAGGAAAAGTATAAGTAAGAGGCTGGGGTGCACCTATTACTCATTCTATTTTTGGATTAGCATTGGCTATTTCTCTTGAGCATTCAGTTTGGGGGTTTTGCTGT
>JASDQU010209747.1:0-18584 GCA_032191745.1 Picea mariana
TTTGATCCAGCACAAGCAAGCAGATAGGTTCAATTTCCAATATTGGATATCCCATCTATAGTTCATATTAGCAACTCTCATGCAATCAGAGTTTCAAAATCGTGCAAGGATTAACGACCAGAAAAAATCCCCGAAGTGTTGAAGTCCCAAAGTACCAAAGTAACGAGAGGTTGCCATGTCAACCGGGAGAAAGTTACCTCGGGAGATATTCATGTCCACATTCAAAATCTCTCGAATCCCAAAGCATCGAAGTAATGATAGGTTGCCACATCAACCGGGAAAAAGTTACCTCGACCGATTTCCATCCAAACATCCCGAAGCCCCAAAGTATCGAAGTCCTAAAGTCTCGAAGTAGCAAGAGACTGCCACGTCAACAGAGAAAAAGTCACTTTGGGATATTTCCATGCTTTACATCCAAAACTCCCAAAGCCTGAAGTATCGAAGTGTCGAAGACAATTGGCACTCATCAATTCAGACACATTGTGCTCATCCATCAGGTGTTGTGATAGCACATGAAGTTAGGCCACCACGTCAGATTCGAGAGATCATCCTCCGGGAGATATTCTTGCTCAGCATTCAAAGCTCCCAAGTGAAAAAGTTGCCTCCATCTCTAAACATTGTTAAAAAGATTATGGAGTTGGAAGATGGATAAATATCAGCAAGGGTGCTAAAATAGAAGGGTTACCCAGATCAACGACCACATTTCATTGCGGGGATGAAATATGCTCGAACGTTAAAATTCTAAAGCGATCCTTCAATTGAAACCATGGTATAGCGGAAGAGGTATGTGGCAGTTGGTGGTGGATTGCAGGGGTTGAATTGGTGTGGAACCGAGCCACCCTTGAAAACTTATGCAATCATGTGCTAAGGTACAGTCCATCCAAGAGTAGCGCATGGAAACAAAAGAAGGGTGTTCCCGGATCGTGGATTCCAACAAGATCGATGACCACACTTCATTGCGGGGACAAAAAGTGCTCAAATGCTAAAATATTAGAGAGCTCCTGCAATCAAAACCATGGTATAACCAAATAGCTACATGGCATATGGTGGCGTATTGCGGGGTTTGAAGTTGTGTGGATCCAAACCTCCCGTGCCAACTTCTGCAATCACATGCTTATATAGGGTCTAATCCGAGAGAAGCACGTGGCAACAAACTAGGAATTAAGCTTCATCCTAATACCAAGGAGAAATCAGTTAATGAAAGAAGGACTGGTGGTGGAACAATTGACTACTCCCTTAAATGAAAGCATGGGAGGTCTAGCCAAGGAAACAAAAGTTGTCAGCCTGAAGTACCATAGAGGGCATTTTTTCCTATAGGCCTATGCTGACCAGAGTTCCCTTCTAACAGAAGGAATATGATAGACAAGAGAAGACACACAACACTGGAGAAGAGGTGCCCAAGCAATAAGACACGTCACTCATTTTTGGTTGCCAACAAGCTCCTTGATTTTAGTAGTTTATTAGATCTGTTGGTACATATGTAAAAATTGTAGCTTTTGCGGAGAACCCTAGGATAGGAAGGTGAGCTCGCACTCCTAGCTGTTGTTTTATGTTTTGATTATAAATACATGTGATGAATGATATAATATGGGGGGCCCAATACCAGAGGAGGTTTTGAGAAATGGAATGACTATATATTCTAGTTTGTAAGTCGAAGGGGCATGTAGCTATAAATTATATGTTATTGAAGATTCATATGAGTTGTTTCATCAGATTTGTCTTCTATGTTATCTTTTCTATTCTTCATCTTGTTTCAATGTATTGTTGATTTTAAGGATTAAAATTTTCCTTTGATTGATAGATTCTTGATGCAGTAGAGGATATGATATAATCTTGCCTATATATCATTGTTTATTATTCAAACATGTCTAAATTCTTTTTGCAGAGAGGATCTCTGCTTAGCAAACATTCATCTTTATGTTAATTCTCTTATTCTTCTCTTCATCATTATACAAATCTTTTGTCTCATAGGGAGCTTAAATGCCTTCAATGAGTAGACTATTTATGACTCAATAGTCCAATGGTCCATCACTGATCTGCAGTGATATCTGTTGTCTTTTCCTTTCTTTAAAGTCTTGTTGATCCCTCATTTCAAACAAAAATAAAATCAATTTGGAGTCTAGGGGTGACTCTTGGTGTAATAACAAGTGTGATTCAATGGAAGAGGTGCAATAGCATGCTCATCATTCCCTATGTCATCTTGAAAATACACAATAAGGATATTATCAGCACTTCCATTATTATTACCGTAAACATGAATACAATATGACCAAGAATACATTGAATTTATAACTCAAAAAAATAGATAAACACAACTTCAATGCAATAACTAAACAATAATACATTGAATTTATAACTAAAAAAAAAAATTAGATAGCATAACTTCATTGCAATAACTAATCTGAACAAAGCTCCATAAGAATATTGAGATAATAATTTCAAAAAATAAATATGTTACAATATTCCATCAATACAAAATATTAAAATTTGAAAAATTATGCAATATCATTTTCCACCTTTCTCTTGCCTCCCATTGTAACCTAGCTCTTGTCTTTATTCTCAAGTAAGTATATATTTTGAAATTTTTTAAAAATAATATGGCACTGACATATCTTTTATGACCTCTACCATTGGGACCTATCTTTTGTCTCTATTTTCAAGTAAAGATATGTTTTGAAAAAAAATATATATATTTCATTAACATATCATTTTTATAAACAAATTTTGAATCACAAATAAACAAATATATAATTTATTATCATTAATTTTCTCTCAAATATACAACTTTTGGTATTTGATTTTTTAGGTTGTTAATGTGATTATTAATATTATTTTTGAAAAACAAATTTTGAATCACAAATAAATAAACATCTAATTAAATTATCATTAATTTTCTAAACAAATATACAACTTGAACTTCATGTTGATTTTATAAATTGTTAATATAATTTTTAATAAAGGTATATGATTAATTAAATTCCCATATACTTTAATCATATGTAAAATATTTATATACTTTAATTATATATATAATATAATATATTTATATATGATAATATTTGTATGATCAAATATACAAATGGAAGTTTATGTTGATTTTATAAATTGTTAATATGATTTTTAATAAAAGTATATGATTCATTAAATTCCTATATAAGTTAATCATATATAAAATATTTATATGATACTTAATTTAATATTGTATTTGTATGATGTTAATCTATATTAAAATTTTAATATTGAATTAATTAAATATAAAACATAGTAATTGAAAAAATAAAAAATTACAATTTTTATTTATTTTTAATTAAAAATTATATATATATATATATATATATATATATAAATAATGAATAATCATTATTTAAGATATACTATTTAACCCATCCAATCATAAATTACATTTTTTATTTTTATTTCTATTTAAAAATTAATTAATTAAATATATAAAATACATTTTTTGTTTTTATTTCTAATTGAAAATCAATTAATTAAATATATAAAAGTCACAGCATAGATTGCAAAATAATGAGGGGCTCTTAAAGACATACCATTTGACACAACCAATCATAAACTATTTATTATTATTTTTAATTAATGTTATTTAATTAAATATATAGTAAATAACATCTATAAATTATTTATTATTAGTTAATGTTATTTGATTATATATATATTAAGTAACATCAAGCATTGCAAATAATATTGGCTACGACAAAATAGTATGTGAAGTCTACACCAAAATAAATTTTGAATTAAATTAAAAATATTTTAAAACAATTCAAAGTAATAATAATAATAATGTACGCCAAGTCTACAACAAAATAAATTTTGAATTAAATTAAAAATATTTTAAAACATCACTCAAAATAATAATAATAAAATATATTATAAGTTGAAATTGTTAAGTTTGTCTTCAAAATAATACATTAGTGTGAAAATAAATTTAAAATATTAATAAAGATTTTAAAAACTATTAACAAATATAATATTATAAATTAAAATAATCAAAACTACAAAGTAAATTTCTGTATTATTAATTTTCAGTCCGAAAAAAATCTGTAGGTCGTGGGTTTAAATAAAAATACTGTATTCTATATAAATAATGAATGACGTTTGATGCAGGATACGTATTCTTATTATTAGTTTACTCATCTGTCTAATTTAGGGCGGAGAAGATCTTCACAAATTGATTATACACTAGAGCTGAAGGTAAAGCAAATATCCAATTCTAGAAGTATAGTTTCATGTGTTTTTTTTATTTTTCCAAATATCCAATAATTAGCTTTTCCCAATCCGGAAGTAATAACATCTTGGCTTCCAGTACTACATGATTTGGGAATGGTCGCCGGCTTGTACTTTTGCTTCTCCTAAGAATTCGTTTTTCTTACGCTGCACGGTGCGTCACAGAATATTAAAAGGAATCTGTACATGCGTGTTGCATTCAAAAGCTCTCGAAGAACTTTGGTACGTATCAAACGCAGAAAATTATTATTTTATTATCTTTTTAATACTGATATTGTTTTTATTGGTAGGTTACAATTGCTTGTTAAAATTAAAAATAAAAAACTAGCCTTTGATAGACATAAAAAATAGTGCCTCATTAATTTATTATTTTGGTGTTTTTAATAATGAGTTTGTCTTTTACTATAAATCTTATACCCATCGAAAGTCTCCTTTTTATTGAGCTGTTTTAATTTGTAATTGATATTCGTTATTGTTATTACCAGTGGAAATTAATCATAAACCTTATGATTGTTGAAAATGGCTTATTTGTATTTATTTGTATTTTATTCCGCCCATTTGTTCTGTGTTTGCCATTTACTTTTGTGCAGTGACAGGAAATGTGACTGATGCCGAAACTAAATTGTTAAAAATGTGAGCATGCTCAAGTTGAATAATACCTTTTTCATAATTGCCCTAAAATATGATTAAAAAATGGGATTTCTCGATTTATTTGGAAAATACTGAAAATACTTACTGTACGAACTTATTTGGGGTTTATATGGGTTGTCTTATTTGTCTCCTAATATTTTTGTATATCTTTGATGATGGTTATAAATTAATCACAACATTGTACAAATCAATTTAAATACTTGAACATTCATAAACATAAATAAAATAATTAAATACATAAAAGAAATCCACATTTCATAATATTCATAAACATAAATAAACTAATTAAATACATAAAAAAAAATCAACATCAATATAATAAATAAAATATCACAATCAACAATACTATAAATTATGATAGAAAACCTTATATCATGGAAAATGGAAAATCTTAACATGATGAGAAAAATCCACCCTTCGTTAATAGGTACAATACTTATCTCATAGAGTTAATATCTTGATAATAGATAGAGTACTTATCTCATAGAGTCAATATCTTGATAATGTCCTTTTCCTTACTTTAACATAATCCTTTTACAAAGAATGGATATTCCTTTTCCTTATGTCAAAATTATTGTCAAATATTTAACTATATAATTACATTTTTATTATATTCTATTTATATCTTAGAGTCTATAATTACAATTTTATTATATTCTATTTATATCTTAAAATCGGTTGTCTTAGTCATTTTGATAAGTGAGCAAATGTCATTTAGGCTTTCCTTGATCCACAATTAAAGTTTAATTGTTTTTTACACCCATATTGTTAGTCTAGGGTCCAAACACTATTTGGTTGTGTAATGATTGGTAGCCAAGGTCCAAACACTATCTCGTCGTGTAATGGTTGGTAGCCTCTTGGCTACATTCTAGTTCTTGTCTTGATCTTTAACTTGTAAATTGATGTACTCTTCATGACCTATCTCATTTTCACTTTCTTTTTCTATTTCATGCATATGTTCGTTCTCTTTATGTTTTTATTCCAATTCTGGCAACATGATTTCCTTGTTTCCTTATCTTTCTTTATGTGTGGTGATTCCTTTTGCTTCTTTTCTCAATGTATTTTAATACATGATTTTTCTGTTTCATGCATATGTTCGTTCTCTTTATGTTTTTATTCCAATTCTGGCAACATGATTTCCTTGTTTCCTTATCTTTCTTTATGTGTGGTGATTCCTTTTGCTTCTTTTCTCAATGTATTTTAATACATGATTTCCTTGTTTCCTTATCTTTCTTCATGTGTGGTGATTCTTTTTGGTTCTTTCCTCAATGTATGTTAATGACTTGGATTTTTTTTTGGGTTGTTGTCCATCTTTGTTCATCTTTTTTCTTGTTCCTTACACTTTTTGGTTCTTTCCTCAATGTATGTTAATGACTTGGATTTTTTTCTTGGGTTGTTGTCCATCTTTGTTCATCTTTTTTCTTGTTCCTTACACTCTTTAAGTGAAGTGAGTGATTCATATCATGATGTCAACATTCATTAATATAAAAACACATATAAAGCATTACACTAAATACTTGTTATTTATTATTAATGAATATATTATATTATATTTTATTCTTAATAATGTATAATTGATAATGTATAATCATGTGTACAAATTTACATAATGTTTGATAATTCATATTATTTGGAAAAGGTAGTGACCTATTATTATTACATAATAAATAACTTTTGATTGTTATAATGAGAATGATGATGATGGTTAACGTTCATTAAGACTAAATTTAGTCTATTAAAATTTGCGAATGGTAAGAAATTAATCAGTTTTCTTTAGAATTTTAATTAAGGTCCATAGTGTAAGAGATATTTTGAATATATGTTTGTACATTATTACATTATTGGTAATATACCTGTAATGTACCTCAAATTCACCATAGAAAAAAAAATTCTATGACATAATTCAATTGTGTTTAAGCTTTAGAATTTAAGAGAAGGTAAGATACATTTCTGTCCATAATGATATTATTACACCAGTCTAGTTTACTTCGAATAGAAAAGCTTGTATGGATAAATTCTTTCCATAATTCTATCACTTCCCTTAACTTTCAAACTACTCCAACATACTTATATGTAGATAGGCAATATCTAAACTTAGGTCGTAGGAACCCTTGAGGTTCAAAGAAGGGATCTGGGCGCATAGAGTTTAACCTCTGGGTGGTCGCGCAAGAGAGAAGCTGAAACGAACGGTGGAGACACTTCAGGGGAAAATGCTGAAATCTCGAGAGCCATAGGATCGCACCAAGTTATGAGGGATTTAAGCGCTTAGAAGCACCCCAGAAGAGGAGCAGTATGAACGGTGGAAACACTTCGTGGAAGAAGTGTCGAAGTTACGAGAGTCGTTGGATCTTGCAGAGCAGCGAGGATATTAAGGCCGAGTGTCTTCCACCACTCTAAGGCGTTGAATTTCGCTATTTCAGAGTTTGGGGTTTGGAGAGGCAAGTGATTTTGGATTCGCTGCATCGTGAACTCCCGATTCACGAAATTGCAAAGCGATCAACATCGTTCATCAAGGAGGACATGTGACGATTGGTCAAGGTTCGGGGAAAATCCCGAAAGATTGTGGATCGTCGATCCAGTGCGATCGTGATCATGGATTCAAGAGGAATCTAGACCGTTGATCTCTCAAGGGGGAGATTTCAGCATTTCGGGGTCCGAGAGTTCGAAGGACCTACAATCGTTGCAGCCGTAATCGCGAATCGCGAAAATCCGGTAGCGCTTTGACGTTAAGCGCATGATCACAGAGTGGTGGTCACGTGGATGGAGGCTAAGGGCGATCCAGAACCGTTAAGCCCTTTTTGTCATTTCAGCGACCAGGAGTTGGAAGGACAAGGAGTCTGGGATTGTCAAAGTAATAAGTTCTACACATTTAATTATGCTTTTAATTGCAAGATTGGATCTTCATGACTGCTAGAATAGTAGGTATTTTGATTGTCTGCTATGTACGCGTATAAAGGCATATATTATCATTCTTACTTTAGGGAATTCGCTTTAACTCTCCATTAACATACATACTTATTTCCACCTATAGGTATGTACATACCTATAACTTTCTCTAAATATATATAGAGTGATTCACTGTCATAGATATAGTTTCATCTTGATTTTGGTTTAATAATTGGAAAGATCAGTTACGTGCTATGGTCCTGCATCTTTACTTACAAAAAATATAAACATGCAAGTATATCTACCTAACTTTGGTCTCATTCTTACACACCATTAACTTACACATCAAGCATAGTTAACTTGAAGGATCCCATCTTGTTCTCTACGTTTTATGACTTTAAACAATAGTCTTATTATGAAATTTCAAATAATTAAAGATCTATGACCTCATGGAAAACATAACTCTTAGAAAAAAATCGCGCTAAAAATCTGCTTAATTAGTTTAATACTTTCATATACAATAATTTATGTACTTGTCATGCCCTGTACACAGTGACTTGTAATATGATCTGTTATTTCTATTCTACCTCTATCTCGGATGAAGATCCTCCATTGTTTCTACCAGTCCATTCATTACAGTATTAGAGTTGTTCCTATAACAAATAATTCCTACTATGTTCCTATAGTTTTGTGGAAAAACAGAGGTTAATCGGGTTTCGACGATTACAAATGCTGAACACAAACACAAAAGACAACATTGTTTGCCGAATCACGAAATGCAGAAAGACTGTGGGCCCATCACTTTGGGGTTCCGGGGTTCGAGATTTCACAATTTCAAATGCCAAACACCAACACACAACAACTCCCGAATTGCGAAAATGTGAATGGAAAGTGGGACAAGCACTTCGAGGTTTCAGGGTTTGAAATTTCGAGGTTTACGAACACCTGATGCACAAACAAAATGAAATAAGAAATTTTGAATTGAGAAATGAGATTAGGGTGTGGGCCCAACAATTTCAGGTTTCGGTGTTTGGTAAAGCAAAGGAACTCTACATATATGTAACAAGCAAGTCTCGAATGCCGAAATATCAATTTTGTATTTAATCTCTTTTTAAAATCACACGCTCCAACAAATAAACTCGGAATAAATAAATGACCGGGTTCGTAATTGGTAAAAACAAATAATTACTGTTCTTGCTCAAAAAATGAATTTATCAAGAAATAAAATGAGTTTACAAACTCAACAACAAAAAATCACAATCACAGAGCAAACCTCTAAAAGAAGGAATAACCAAATCAATTCAGAAAATGCTTTCAAGCTATCTCACCCTCTGTGTCCGGAATTACAATATGATTCAAGTATTTATGGGAACAAAACTTGCCCCTTCAACCTTAGGAAAAATTAAATCAGGCCAGTGATGGTATTTGGTGGCCTGGAAGGCTAAGGCGGCCACCGCTTGACAGTGAACCCTCGCGTCTTGAAGGGTCAAGACGGCCATCGATCCGTCGTCATAAAGCGGTGAAATGATTACAAAACAACAAGTTTTTCCTATTATAGAAATAGATTATGGCACAACAGATTTTTCCCATGAAAGTACTTCAATACAGAATTAACATATACATATCACCAGTATAAATGATTATTTAATACAGAGAAGGAGTAGATCAACATATCTGAACCAGTTTTGCAAGAAGGAAAAGGGAACAACCACTTTCCTCCCAACCGTAGAATAGGCAGCCAAAATTTCTTGCCCGATTCACCCCCTAGCCTAACCATGAATCCATGAGGGCGAATTTGGAAGAATCCTCGTTAGTAATGTCCACAATTCCAGTAGTTATCCTCTTTCCTCACACTTACTCAGTAGTGCTCATAACAACAAGGAAAATCCATAGTCCCTTTTTTCTGCATACTTGGCAGCGTCCTGCCTCCTCACATATGCTATTTATCAATTTTGCCCAGGTCTTTTTCCCTCCCTTGGGAATTTTCGCAACTTTCTAAATCCATGATTTTCAGGGGATGCCAATGGCCAATTCATTGATTTGCCACTTGTAATAATCAGCCCAGAGGTAGTTCCAACATGTTCCCCACTCATGGATTCATGGTCAGCTAAATTTAACATGGTTGTTGCATTTGTCCTCCTGCAATCAATATAAAATATTATGTTTTCATACAAGTGTCATCGTCAAATAGTTTGTTGGTTCAAATCAAATCTCTTCCCAACAGTCAAAATAATTAATTACAATTACCAAATTCGAAATTCGGAATTGCCATAAATGGAAAAAAATTTCCAAATTCGAATTTACTAAAAACGAAATAAATTTCCAGCAATTTTAAATTTAAAAAAATATTTTATTTTTGGGGATGTCACATCCTTTCCCCCTTCAGTAAAACACTGTCCTTAATGTTCGTTCCTTTTCTGGAACAGGATTGGATGAGGTTTCCACAAATCTCCCTCCAACTCCCAAGTGGCCTCCTCAGTACTAAAGTGCTTCCATTGCACCTTTACCTGAGCGACGACACTAGTCTGAAGTGCTATTTCTCTCCAGTATAGAATCTACAGAGGTTCCACCTGGAACTTGCCTTCGGGTTCCACCTGCACCAAGTTCCAATCAATCCTATGAGTAGGGTCATGAATATACTTTTTCAGCAATGAAACATGAAATACATTATGAATCCTTAGATTAGCTGGAAGTGCAAGTTGATATGCTACGGGTCCAATTCGAGCTAGTATCTCGAAGGGATCACAAAACCTGGGTGCCATCTTGGCACAATTCCCTAACTTCAACGAGCTCTTTTGGGCTTTGACCTTCAAATAAACATGGTCTCCCACTTGAAATTCCAAGTGTCTTCTTTTCTGATTTGCATAGCTCTTTTGTCTGTCATGTGCTTCTTTCAAGTTTTGTTGTACCTTTCTTACCATGTTCTCCATTTCTTGGATCATCTTTGGTCCAACCATGAGTCTGTCAGTTGGGTTATCCCAGCTAATTGGAGTCATACAATTTCTGCCATACAGTATTTCGAAAGGGATCAACTTAGTGGAAGTTTGGTACCCATTGTTATATGCGAATTCTACCAAATGGAGGTAGTCTTCCCACTTTCTCGATTTTGTTCTTACATACATGCGTAGAATATCCTCTATGATTTGGTTTGTCCTTTTGGTTTGTCCATCCGTTTGTGGATGATAGCTCGTACTGAAGTTCAAGTTAGTGTTTAGTCCCGCAAACAATTCCTTCCAAAAAGAGGATGTAAATTTTACGTCTCTATCTGAAACCACCATTTTAGGAATACCATGCAGTCTAAAAATTTCTTTCATGAATATTTCAGCAATGTTTATAGCTTTAAAAGTAGACTTTACAGGAATAAAGTATGCAGACTTACTGAGTTTATCGATTACAACCATGATAGAATCACTTTTTTTCTAAGTTTTAGGCAAACCTGTTATAAAGTCTATTGATATAGTCTCTCATTTCCATTCTGGTACTGGTAATGGTTGTAATAGGTCAGCTGGGTGCTGGTGCTCGGCCTTAACCTGCTAACAATCTTGGCACCTAGCCAAGTATTCTGTTGTTTTTCCCTTCATATTAGGCCAGTAAAATAGTTTTCTAACTGTTGTTATTGTTTTCTGGTAACCTGGATGGCCAGAATACGGTTTCTTATGCACTTCATCTAAAACAATTAATTTTAACTCTGCTGAATCCGGTATGTAAAGTTTTTTTTTAAATCGTAATAGTCCCTTCTTGTCGATACTTAGATCTGGTTTATCTGAGTTTGTGATACTGTTTTGAAATTCTGCCATCACCTTAGTGTAATTTCCATCGTTAATACTTTCCTTCCTTATTCTTTGCTCCAGATCGCTTTCTTCTTTGCTGATATTTATCTCAAATAACCCATGGACTCTTCTTCTTAAAGCATATTCTACTTTATTTTCCTTACCCTTGAAATGTCTGACCTCGAATTCGAATTCGCTCAAGAAGGCTAGCCACCTTGCTTGTCTTGTATTAAGGTTTGGTTGGTTAAACATATATTTCACCCTGCTATTATCCGTCAATAGTAGGAATTTTCTACCCATTATATAGTTTCGCCACATTTTTAAGGCATGTATTACTGCTGCCAATTCTAAGTCATGAGTGACATAATTTTGCTCGTGTTTTTTTAATTTTCGGGACTTGTAACAAATCACGTGCCCTTCCTGAGTTAGAACACCACCTAGTCCCTCTTTACTTGCATCAACACATACTGTGAAGTATTTATCTGGGTTTTCTACCTTCAGAATGGGCGTCGATGTCAATAATTCTTTCAGGTTGTTAAAACTGTCTTGACACTTTTGTGACTAGTTAAATTTGGTCCCTTTCTTTTGTAATTATGTGATAGGGTAGGCTATCTTGGAAAACCCTTCTATAAATTTGCGATAATATCCAGTGACTCCCATGAATGACCGGATATCTGCCACATCCTTAGGTACTGGCCATTCCATAATGGCTTTTATATTTTCCGGGTCTACGACAATACCTTCTGAGGAAATGGCATGTTCTAAATATTGTATTTTCATTTTGATAAAAGTCACATTTGTCGAACTTTGCATATAGTTTGTGTTTCCTTAATGTTTGCAGAACTATTCTTAAGTGTTCATCATGTTCCTCCTCCATTTTAGAATAGACCAGAATATCGTCGATAAAGACTTCTACGAACTTGTCTAAGTACTGACTAAAAATGTTGTTCATCAAGCAAATAAATGTGGTTGGTGCGTTAGTGAGTCCGAAAGGTATGACTACAAACTCGTAATGTCTGTATCTTGTTCGAAAAGTTGTTTTGTTTATGTCGTCGTCCTTTATCCTAACTTGATGATAATCGGTTCATAAATCCAATTTTGAAAAGATCTTGGCCCCACCAACTTGATCGAACATATAATTTATCCTAGGTAAGGGGTATTTGTTCTTAATGGTCATTTTGTTCAGTTGTCTATAATCGATACATAGTCTTAGAGTATCGTCTTTCTTTTTCACAAAGAGGACTAGTGCTCCCCATGGCAAGACAATCGATCTGATATACTCTTTGTCCAACAATTATTGTAATTGTATTTTTAATTCTATCAATTCTGGTAGACTCATACGGTAGGGTGCTTTTGAGATAGGGTCTGATCCGGGTAGTAAGTCTATGGAGAAATCTATTTCCCTTCTAGGAGGTAATTCTGGTATCTTATCCACAAACATGTCTCTGAATTCACGTAGGACAGCAAAGTCTTCTAACTTGGGCTTATCTTCTTTTTCTAATAGATTCATCACTTGGATGGTGTAAACTTGACATCCCTTTTTAATACATTTCTTGAGTTGCATTGCTGAAACTTGTCTGACTGATACAGGTTTTTGAATGCCTTGGGTGGTTCTAACAGTACTAAAATTATCTTTATAGCTAAGTATCTTTGTATAACATTCTAGTACTACTCTTTGTTGTTCCAACCAATCCATCCTGATAATCATATCATAAGATCCTAGTGGTAGGATGTTCAGATTGGTCCTTATCTTTTGACCATCTAAGCTGAACTCAAGATCAGAAATACAGTCAACTACTTTTCTTTTAGTGCCTGTTGCTAGTTGTACAAGCCATGATTTTGCGTGCTTCATTTTCTTAATTTTATTCGACTCTACTACATCGGGAGTAATATAACTTAACGTAGCTTTAGGGTCAATTAAAACAGAAATTCGAGTGTCATTTATTTTACCTTCGATTTCTACAATTGAGGATTGGTGGTCATCTTTTCGACCATCTATGGCTGCATTTATCCAATGCAGACATATGCCCACGTCTCCCACTGTCGAGGCTTCCTGCAAATTATGAACAACAGTTCTGTTTGTTGCAATTAAACGTGAATAGTTCCTCCTTAGATGAGGCTCTCCGCACTCCCAACACTTTAATGGCTCACGGGAGTTGTTCCCAAATTTCTTCATTCCCAAGTTTACTGGTTTATTGCTACCTTGTGTATTCAGATGATTGGAGTGAAAATCCTTCCTTGGGAAACTTTTTGTTGTATTTCGATAAGGAGCTGGCTGGTATACCTTCTTCCACTGGTTCATTCAATCTTTCTTCTTATCCTTCCCGGTCTTGGGAAACTCTACCTGTTGTTTATACTGGTCATAGAACATTCATGCTTTCCTCAATACCTCACTCAAGGATTTGGGGCTATCAAACTCAATTATATCCCGGTAGGCCTGTGGTAAATAGCTTAAGAATCGTTGGAATTTTACCTTATCCTCCCGGATGTACGGTACGAACCTTAGTAGTTCCAGAAATTTATTTATAAGGTCCTCCATCGTCATATGTCCGAGTCGTAAATCGTAAAATTCTTTCGTCTTCCTTTCATAATATATTTCAGAAAGGTATTGTTTCTTGAAATGCTTCTTAAAGTCAGACCATTCCAACTGTTTCTCCTTTAGGCCCTTGGCCAATTTTAGGTCCTGCCACCAAATGCTGGCCTTCCCCTTCATATTGTAGATGGCCATTATGACCTTCGTGTTGTTGGAATATTTGTAGATCTGGAAGTATTTTTTGATGTCCAAGAACCATGCCTCAGCTTCTTCTCCTATCTTGGATTCTCCATCAAAGGTAGCTGGTTTAATCTTTTTAAATTCTCCTTCAAGGTGGTCTACTTGTTTCTTTTCCTGTCTGGTATAGTTTTGTCCTCAGCTAAAGGTGTCCCTTCAGACGAACTGTCTCCTTTTTTTGTTTCCATCACTATTTTGTTTTGGATCTCCTGGAGGTCCTTGCTGCGGATTTCCTTCCGTCCTTATTTATGCACCCTCCCGAGCTACCATAATTTACAAAAAACAGAAGGACTTTCTGTTTGAAACCATAAGATTTATTAGTTTTACATACGTCGGAATGTATACTAGGTAGCTAATGTGGCCCTGTTCAGGCCCAGTGTTGTAGCTTTTGCTCTGATACCATATGTAATGTACCTCAAATTCACCATAGAAAAAAAAAAACTATGACATAATTCAATTTCGTTTAATCTTTAGAATTTAAGAGAAGGTCAGATACATTTCTATTCATAATGACATTATTACATTAGTCTGGTTTACTTCGAACAAAAAATCTTATGTGGATAAATTCTGTCCATAATTCTATCACTTCCCATAACTTTCAAACTACTCCAACATACTTATATGTATATAGGCAATATCTAAACTTAGGTTGAAAGAACCCTTGAGGTTCAAAGAAAGGATCTAGGCGCACCGATTTTAACCTCTAGGTGGTCGCGCAGGAGAGAAGTTGAAACGAACGGTGGAGACACTTCGAGGAAAAATGCCGAAATCCCGAGAGCCATAGGATCACACCAAGTTACGAGGGATTTAAGCACATAGAAGCACCCCAGGAGAGGAGCCATATGAATGGTGGAAACACTTCATGGAAGAAGTGCCAAAGTTGCGAGAGTCATTGGATCTTGTAGAGCAGTGAGGAGATTAAGGATGAGTGTCTTCCAACACTCTAAGGTGTTGAATTTTGCTATTTTCAGAGTTCAAGGTTTGGAGCGGCAATTGATTTTGGAGTCGCTGCATCATGAACTCCCGGTTCGTGAAATTGTGAAATGATCGACACCGTTCATCAAGGAGGACACGTGGCGAGTGGTCAAGGTTCGGGGAAAATACTGAAAGGTTGTGGATCGTCGATCCAATGGGATCGTCATCATCGGTTCAAGAGGAATCTAGACCGTTGATCTCTCAAGGGGGAGATTTCGGCATTTCAGGGTCCGAGAGTTTGAAAGACCTAGAATCGTTGCATCCGGAATCGCGAAATCACGAATCGCGAAAAGCTAGTAGAGCTTTGACATTAAGCGCATGGTCATAGAGTGGTGGTCACGTGGATGGAGGCTAAGGGCGGTCCAGAACCGTTAAGCCCTTTTCGGCATTTTGGTGACCGGGAGTTGGAAGGACAAGGAGTCTAGGATTGTCAAAGTAATCAGTTTTGCACATTTAATTATGATTTTAATTGCAAGGTTGGATCTTCATGACTGCTAGAATAGTAGGTATTTTGATTGTCTGTTATTTGCACGTATAAAGGAATATATTATCATTCTTACTGTAGGGAATTCTCTTTAACTCTCCATTAACATTTGTACTTATTTCCACCTATAGGTATGTACATACCTATAACTTTATCTAAATATATATAGAGTGATTCATTGTCATAGGTATAGTTTCATCTTGATTCTAGTTTAATAATTGGAAAGCTCAGTTACGTGCTACGGTCCTGCATCTTTACTTACAGAAAATATAAACATGCAAGTATATCTACCTAAATTGGGTCTCATTCTTACACACCAGTAGCTTACACATCAAGCATAGTTAACTCGAAGGATCCCATCTTGTTCTCTATGATTTAAGCCATTAAACAATAGTCTAATTACGAAATTTCAAATACTTAAAGGTGTATAACCTCATGGCAAACAAAACTCTTAAAAAAAAATTGTGCTAAAAATCTGCTTAATTAATTTAATACTTTCATATACAATAATTTATGTACTTGTCATGCCCTGTACACAGTGACTTGTAATATGATCTGTTATTTCTATTCTACCTCTATCCCGGATGAAGATCTTCCATCATTTCTACCAGCCCATTCATTAAATTATTAGAGTTATTCCTATAACAAACAATTCCTACTATGTTTCTACAGTTTTGTGGAAAAACAGAGGTCAATCAGGTTTCGGTGATTACAAATGCCGAACACAAAAACAAAATACCACACTGTTTTCCGAATCGTGAAATGTGGAAAGACTGTGGGCCCAACACTTCGAGGTTTCAGGGTTCAGTATTTCGCGATTTCAAATGCCAAACACCAACACACAACAACTCCCGAATTGTGACAATGTGAATGGAAAGTGGAACCAACACTTCGGGGTTTCAGGGTTCAAGATTTCAGGGTTCAGAATTTCGAGGTTTATGAACACCTGACGCACAAACAAAATGAAACAAGAAATGCCAAATTGTGAAATGAGATTAGGGTGCGGGCCCAAAAATTTTGGGTTTCCGTGTTTGGTAAAGAAAAGGAACTCCGCATATATGTAACAAGCAAGTCCCAAATGCCAAAATATCAATTTTGTATTTAATCTCTTTTTAAAATCACATGATCCAACAAATAAACTCGGAATAAATAAATGACCGCATTTGTAATTGGTAAAAACAAATAATTACTATGTTTTCTCAAAAAATGAATTTATCAAGAAATAAAATAAATTTACAAACTCAATAACAGAAAATCACAATCGCAGAGAAAACCTCGAAAACAGGAAATAACCAAATCAATTCAGGAAATGCTTTCAAGTTATCTCACCCTCTGTGTCTGGAATTACAATATGATTCAAGTATTTATGGGAACAAAACTTGCCCCTTCGACCTTAGGAAAAATTAAATCAAGGTGGTGATGGTATTTCGTGGCCTGCAAGGCTAAGGCGGCCACCGCTTAATAGTGAACCCTCACATCTTGAAGGTTCAATATGACCATCGATATGTCGTCATAAAGTGTTGAAATGATTACAAACCAACAAGTTT
Source organism: Picea mariana (assembly GCA_032191745.1). Classification (NCBI taxonomy): domain Eukaryota; kingdom Viridiplantae; phylum Streptophyta; class Pinopsida; order Pinales; family Pinaceae; genus Picea; species Picea mariana. The sequence goes on from JASDQU010209747.1 coordinate 17,329, forward strand.
TTCCTATTACAGAAATGGATTATGACACGACATATTTTTCCCATGGAAGTACTTCAATTCAGAATTAACATATACATATCACCAGTATAAATGATTATTTAACACAGAGAAGGAGTAGATCAACATATCTAAACTAGTTTTGCGGGAAGGCAAAGGGAACAGCCACGTTCCTCCCAACCATAGAATAGGCAGCCAAAATTTCATGCCTGATTCACCCCCTAGCCTGACCATGAATCCATGAGGGCGAATTTGGAAGACTCGTCCTCAATAATGTCCACAATTCCAACAGTTATCCTCTTGCCTCACACTTACTCAGTAGTGCTCATAATAGTAAGGAAAATCCATAGTCCCTTTTCTCCGCATACTTGGCAGCGTCCTGCCTCCTCACATATGCTATTTATCAATTTTGCCCAGGTCTTTTTCCCTCCCTTGGGAATTTTCGCAGCTTTCTAAATCCCTGATTTTCAGGGGCTACCAATGGCCAAATGACTGATTTTCCACTTGTATTAATCAGCCCATAGGTAGTTCCAACATGTTCCCCACTCATGGAGTCATGGTCAGCTAAATTTAACATGGTCGTTTCGTTTGTCCTCCTGCAACCAATATAAAATATTCCATTTTCATACAAGTGTCATAGTCAAATAGTTTGTTGGGTCAAATCAGGTCTCTGCCCAACAATCAAAATAACTAATTACAATTACCAAATTCGAAATTCAGAATTGCCATAAATGGAAAAAAATTTCCAAATTCGAATTTACTAAAAACAAAATAAATTTCCAGCAATTTTAAATTTAAAAAAATATTTTATTTTTGGGGATCTCACAATACCTTAGGCGTTTTACAAGTCTTACCACCTTAAAAATGATTTATCCTCAAAGCCTATGTAAGGAAAAACTTCTTCTAATAAAATAAACAATATTTTCTAACTGATTTTGTTAGATAAGGTCGAGGAAACTAGGCAATATGATGTACGAAACCTTGACTGAAATTGGCGCATCAAGAAATGATCAATCCATCCAAGTTAGATTATTTTTAGAAATATTTTGTGACGTCCTCAAATTATTAGAAAATAAATATTTCCAAGTTGAATTTTAAAAAGATAAATTTCCATTTAAGGAAATTCAAATTTAGATTTATGGGAATATGTAATTACTATTTTTATGATTGTTGGACAAAGGTTTGATTTGCCAATTGTTCTTTTTTTATGGATACATGTACGAGACAAACGTTTTAATAAATTAAATGATGGAAGAAAA
>JASDQU010209748.1:0-17566 GCA_032191745.1 Picea mariana
CCCCCCCCCTCTCAGTTATTCTATATTTCCAGCAACCCACCTGTTCTTGGTTGTTCCATATTCTTGGCATCACCCAATCTAGGTGGAGAATACCTAGAAGGGACAAGGAGTGCATAATTGTTTTAGAGGTTCTTTAGTGAGATCAACCCATTTGGAATCTAGTGCAGTGGAAAAGTTAATAATCCCTTCTTTAGACAAACAATTGGCCAATTTTTTGGCCTCTCTTTGGCTATGAGATGGGACAAGTCTTGCAATGTTCCTGATATTTGTTTGAATAAGATTTAGAAGTGACTCAAGACACCAATTGTTCAAAATATTGCTTAGAGGACATCCATGTTGAAGGTGATTGAGGATGTGAGTGGTGATCATATAATCACCTTCTAAAATAACTTTGGAGAAACTATGAACATGAAATATTCTTAATCCTTGAAGAGACACCTAGATATCCAATGCATTTTTGGATTTGATGTTAATGAAACCAATGTAGAGATGGAGGATCTAACCTTCATTATCTATGAACACCCCTTCAAAGCCTACTAGACCTGAATTTCCCCTAGAAGCGCCATTGAAGTTAATCTTCATGAATACTTTTAAATGAGGAGATGAAGAGTGGGGGGGAGAGGTTCAGGGAAGGGAAATCTAGGCAGATGAGGGATTACAAAGGGAAGAAGTAGGAAAAAAGACAGAGAGGAGGAAACATTCACAATCATCACATATAAGATCTTCCCCATCCCACATATTAATGAGAATTGTTTCAAGGATGTATTGCTTTATTTTATTCCAAATTGTTGTTATCGAAAGAATTTCATCATTGAAAATAAAATTATTCCATTATTTCTAGATCTCCGACAAGAAAACTTCTTGGAAAATATTCTAGATTTGATCTAGAAGAGATTTCTTAAATCCCTAGATTTTCCAAGGAGAGATACTAAAGCATATGGATTCAAACTTTGTATATAATTGTTAAAATGATATTTTTCCCTAGTCCTAGATAGGCTGACTGAAGTCACAAGTGTTCAGGAGGTGCTTAGTGAATTCACTATATTTATGACACATGGTACAAAGAAATGGACTAGAAAATCATCGATGGGTGAGGTGGTCCCATGTGATAATTTTTCCACAAGAAACCATAGAAAGGAAGGTTCTAATTTCTGTCCATAATTTGGCTTTCCAAATTTTAACCAATATGTCAGAGAAAGGAAGAGAGGCATGTTTTTTCAATATGAAGTATACCTATTTTAAACCAAATCATCATGGCGCTTGGTATCCCCATTGAATCTTGTATGGAAGTGGGGAGAATTTGATTCTTCGAAGGATAAGTTCATTCTACAACGAGGTAAGGGACTGAAGGTTTGGGAGAGGAATATAATATGGATACGAGAGGATCATTATGTCCAGGCTAGGTCATGATGACAATAATGGTGAAATTTAGGGAGCATAATTTAGGTAGCTTCTTCTAGGAATCTTCCCAAAAAGAGTCGATCTCCCATATATAGTCTCCTAGAAGCTATTGTCTTCAATTAAATATTTTATCTTCCTAGATGAATTCCAAATAATGGATCCTACTTGGGTCCCAACCATCATGATGAAGTACCTAGGCTTGATATTATGGGAATTATAATTTTTTTCTAGAGATCACATGAGAGCTCTCGTTTGTTTTGAAGCCATCACTACCACGTTATAGACCCTAGGGTGTTGTTAGGAATGTTTGGATCTGTTAAACCATTAAATCCTTTAAATTTTGGAAAGAAAAGGGTATTCCACCACACCAATGCCCAATTTTTGTATGACATGATACCTTGTGAAAGAAAATTTTGACTGGAGAGGTTTTATTTCCTTTAGAATTTTCTTGGGTGTAGTAAGGATAGAGAAGAGATACAATGGAGTGGTCTAGAGGACAACTTCCATAAGAATAACTCTACCAATAATGTTTATAGGATGAAAACTCCAACTAGTGATACTTTTCTTGAGGTAGGAGAGAAGGTCTTCCTAGAAATTTTTTTAAATAGCATACTCCAAGAGAGGCGTGACAAGGTATTTATATGGAAGGGAGTTCCTAGAAAAAACTCCGATGTAGGAGACATGGAATTGAATAGGAATAAGAATATTGAAGAAGAAAATCTAGGATTTGAGGTGATTGATAGATGTGTTATGTGCTTCCATGAATTCATCCAAAATATTTTTAAAGGATAGAAAAATATCACAAGAGGTTTGAAAACCAAAATCTAGCAGGATCGCATTTATTTTTTTCCAATTTGGATTGTTGAAAGATTTCTAACATGAGATGGGAAAAGTCCTGTAATGTTCCTAATATTTGTTTGAATAAGATTTAGAAGTGACTCAAGACACCAATTTTCCAAAATATTGCTTGGAGGATATCCATGTTGAAGGTGATTGAGGATGTGGGTGGTGAGTAGATAATCACCTTCTAGAATAAGTTTGGAGAACCTACGAACTTGAGATATTCTTAATCCCTGAAGAGACACCCAGATATCCAATGCATTTTTGGATTTTATGTTAATGAAACCAATGTAGATATGGAGGATAGAGCCTTAATTGTCTATGAACAACCCTCCAAATCCTACTAGACTTGGATTTCCCTTAGAAGCACCATTGAAGTTAATATTGATRAAAGAATTTAAAGGAGGATACAAAGAGTGGGGGGAAGAGGTTCAGGGAAGGGAAATCCAAGCATATGAGGGATTACGAAGGGAAGAAGCAGGAAAAAAGACAGAGATGYGGAAACATTCATGATCATCACATATAAGAGCTTCCACATCCCACATATTAATGAGAATTGTCTAWAGGATGTATTACTTTTTTTTATTCCAAACTTTTCTTATCAAAAGACTTTCATTGTTGAAAATCAAATTATTCCATTATTTCTAGATCTCCGACGAGAAAATTTATGGGAAAATATTCTAGATTTGATTTAGAAGAGATTTCAAAAATCCCTTGAGTTGCCAAGGAGAGATACTAAGGCATATGGAGTCAACCTTTATATCTAATTGTTAAAATGATATTTTTTTCGTGGGCCCAGATAGGTTGACTGAAGTCCCAAGTGTTCAGGAAGTGCCTAGTGAATTCACTATATTTATGACACATGGTAAAAAGGACTAGCATAGAAAATCGTCAATGGATGAGGTGGTCCCATGCGATAATTTTTCCACAAGAAACCATCCAAAGGAAGGTTATAACTTTTGTCCATAATTTGGCTTTCCAAATTTTAACCCATATGTCAGAGAAAGGAAGAAAGGCATGCTTTTTCAATAGGAAGTAGACCTATTTTAAATTGAATCATCCTAAAGCTTGGTATCCCCATCGAATCTTGTATGGATGGAGGGAGATTTTGATTCTTCAAAGGATAATTTTAGTTTAAAATGAGATAAGGGATTGAAGGTTTGGGAGAGGAATAAAATATGGGTTAATATACGAGAGTATAATTCAATGGAGGCCAAGTCATGATGCCAATAATAGTGAAATTTAGGGAGCATCATTTAGGGATATTCTGCCAGGAATATTCCAAAAAGGAGATGATATCCCATATATAGTCTCCTAGGAGCTATGGTCTTGGATAAACTATTTAATCTTCCAAGATGAATTCCAAATAATGGATCCTACTTGGGTCCCAACCATCGTGATGAAGTTCCTAGGATTGATATTATGGGAATTATAATTGTTTTTCTAGATCTCACATGAGAGCTCCCATTTGTTTTAAATCCATCACCACCACGTTATAGCCCCTATGGTGTCGTTAAGAATGTTTCGATCTCTTAAACCATTAACTCATTTAAATTTTGGAAAGAAAAGGGTATTCCACCCCACCAACACCTATTTTTTGTATGATATGCTACCCTGTGATAGAAAATTTCAGTGGAGAGGTTTTATTTCCTTTAGGATGTTCTTGGGAGTAGTAAGGATAGAGAAGAGATATAGTGGAATGGTCTACATGACAACTTTGAGAAGAATAAGTCTACCAAAAATGTTGATAGGATGAAAACTCCAACTAATGAGAATTTTACTGAGGTAGGAGAGAAGGTCTTCCTAGGAAAAAATGAAAATAACATTCTCCAAGAGAGTCACACAAAGGTATTTGGATTGAAGGGAACTCCTAGAAAAAACTACGATGTAGGAGACATGTAATTGAATAGGAAGAGGCATATTGGAGAAGAAAATCTATGATTTGAGGTGATTGATAAAGGTGGTATATTCTTCCATGGATTCATCCAAAATATTTTTAAAGGCTAGCAAAATCTCCCAAGAGGTTTGAAAACCAAAATCTAGCAGGATCGCCTTTATGTATTGCCAATTAAGATTGTTGAAAGCTTTGAACATATCAATTTTGATCAACATTACTAAAGTGTTAGTAGACTTTGGAAATTGAACCACCTCATTAGATAGAATGGAACTATCAAGTATTTTACAAGCTTCTACATATCTATAATTCTTAGGCCCTACCAGAAGAGTAATAAGGGGCTTGAGGCATCCAAGGATTTGGTGATAATCTTGTAAATAACATTACATAAGGAAATCGACCAAAATTGGGAAGGTTCAGTTACCCGTGAATCCCTAGGAATCAAGGAGATGAATTTATGACTAAGAGTAGGAAGTATTCTTGAAATTCTTTGAGATTATGGAACAAGAGCCTAGACATTTAAATTGACAATTGACCAGTAGTGATGAAAAAAATCACATGTCAAACCATCCAGTCCTGGCGATTTTACAGGGGACATATTCATGATTTCTTCTTCCACCTCGTTCAATGATATTGGGTGAAAAAATAATTCATTTTGATCAAGAGTGATAAGTTTGAGGATGTGGTGGGTAATATAAATGATGGCATCATATCTTCAAGGTTGAGATTCCATTAACAATGTGATAAAGAAAGATACTAGATCATGATCAATCTTCTTGGGGGGTGAATTTATTACCTTGAGGTGATTTTAGCTTAGTTAAGTGGTGGTGATGCTAGAGATAAATCATTGATCTATGGAAAAATAATTTTTTTCATTCCCCCTCTTTGATCCAATGAACTCTGTATTTCTATTTCCATGGTGTTTCTTCCTGACAACACCTTTCCTCTAGTTGATTAATGATTTAATTTTATTGATTAGAGATATCCTCGGTCCATCCTGTAAGTTTTAAACCTGTGAATTAAAGAAATCCATATAGATTCTTAAGAAAAACAAATTTAATCAATGGCTCATACACAGATTACACAAAGATTTTATATCGCAAACCCTCGACTAGGAAAAACTTTCTTATATTCATTATGTGGAGTTTCACCATTCACCATACAATATATATATAAAAAATAGGTATTCTGTAGATACCAAAACCCTAATCCCTTAATCGGGGAATAATTTAGAAAACTGCTAAAAATAACAAAATCTGCTAAAAAAAGAAAAAATCGGGCAAAAATAAAATTTGGGGCATTGCCCCGAATGCTACGTGTAACCAGGGGGGCATACTTTCCTCCCCTTGGGACCCCCTTAGGAAATAAATCGGCACACACGACACCAACAACACTACTGGAGGGATCATTAGACACATTTGTCGAATCTGACATGCCCACACACACATGAAAAGATTATAACACGTACTGAACATTCTCCCACTTGTTGTTTTCTTTGCATCCAGGGGTCCAGGGGATTATATAGTCAACAAACCAGGGTAGAAATGCCCATTGTTACTCTACACCACGAGAAATTTTATGTACTCATAGACTTTGTCAATTAATCTGCAACATTCTTCAAAGTGTCAACCTTTTCCAGCAACACCTTCTTTTCCTCAACCATGTCTCTCACAAAGTGATACTGATCATCTATATGCTTTGTCTTTGAATGATAAGTTGGGTTCTTTCTAGGAATATTACACTCTGACTATCACAATCTAATCTCACTGCTTGTTGTACCAACCCAATACCTAAACACAATCTTTGTAACCATACTTCTTCCTTGCTTACATGAGTGGCTGCCATGTATTTAGCTTCTGTAGTTGAGAGTTCCACTACAAACTATATTTTTCTCATCTAAATAATTTCTCCTCCAAATAGGTTAAACACATACACACTTGTATATCTTCTGTGATCCAGATCTCCAACCCAGTTTGCATCAACAAATCCATGTATGTCCACCACTCTGTCCAATCCTGGTCTTCCTTGGTAGCACAATCCATAACTGGTAGTGCCACGAAAATACCTGAAGACCCTTTTTACTATTGTCCAATGCTCCTTCCCTGGTTTTGATATATACCTCCTCAAAACTCCCACTGCATGTGCAGTGTCCGGTCTAGTATAGACCATTGCATACATCAAACTTCCAACTTCACTGGCATACAGAACATGGGACATGTCCTCTTCTTCTTCTTATGTCTTGGGACATTGATCTATAGATAACTTTACTCCTATAGGAATAGGAACCTTCACTGATTTACTTCCACGCATATTAAACCTCTCCAATATTGTCTCAACATATTTTCACTGATTCAACCAAAGTTTCCTTTTTGAACGATCTCTTTTAATCTCCATTCCCAGAATGAAGTTAGCAGCACCAAGATCCTTCATGTCAAATTTGGAGGATAGATGTGATTTTGCCTCCTTGATAACATCCATGTTATTTCCTACCAACAACATGTCATCAACATATAACACTACATAAATGAAGTGATTACCAACCTGCTTGGAATATACACAGTGATCAACCCTGCTTCTCACAAATCCCAACTCAATGATGTATGTATCAAAATTTTGGTACTACATCCTAGGTGATTTCTTCAGACCATATAGTGACTTCTTTATCTTACAGACCAACTCTTTCTTTCCCTTCACTATAAAGCCTTCTAGTTGCTCCATGTAGATTTCTTCTTCCAATTCCCCATGTAGGAATGTTGTCTTCACATCCATCTGTTCCACTTCAAGATCAAAAGAAGAAGCAATAGATAAAATAAATCTAATAGAAGTTAACTTAGAAACAGGAGAAAAAATATCACCAAAGTCAATTCCCTCTACCCAGAAATAACCTTTTGCTACTAGACGAGCTTTGTATTTCTCCATTTTTCCTTCTGCATTAAAATTCTTCTTGAACAACCATTTGCTACCAAAAGATTTTCTTCCAACTGGCAACTCAACTATATCCCATGCCTCATTCTTATCCAAGGCATCCATTTCTTAAACCATGGCCTTCTTCAATAGTTTACTATCCTCTAAATCCACTGCTTCCCTAATAGTTATGGGATCATCATCAGTAATAGATAAAGAAAAATTGGAACGAAAATCAGGTTGACTATACCTTTCKAGTTTCCTTCTTTCTCTCACTGATCTCCTTAATACTAGGGTATGAGGTTCTTCTTCTTCTGTTGTTGCTTCATCTTCTTCATATGATTCATATTTTGCATCATCCAACTCTAGGTCTATTTTMTTAGGTTCTTCTAGCCTTGGTAGGAGTTATTGTTTGGAAACATCTTTTACCTCTCTGAAAACAACATATCGACTGTAAACAGTCTTCTTGGTTTCTAGGTTCCAAATCTTATAACCTTTCACACCATATTTATAACCAATAAAGATACACTTTTCAACCTTTTTATCCAACTTACTCCTATTTTCCTTTGGAACATGTACATAAGCATCAAAACCAAACACTCTAAGATGTTGAAGAGAGGTTTTCTTTCTAGTCCATACTTCGTGTGGAGTTTTATCATCCAATGTTGATGAGGGTGATCAATTGACCAGGTAAAATGTTGTACCCACTACCTCTTCCCATAATTCTTCTCCTAACTCAACACTGATGAGCATGCTCCTTGCTTTTTCCATCAATTTCTTGTTCATCCTTTCTGCAAATCCATTCTAATGAGGAGCGTATTGAGTAGTCTTCTTCCTTGTTATACCACAATTCTTACAGAATTATTTGAATTCATTTCCGCAGAATTCTCCACCATTATCTGTTCTCAATACATTTATTTTCTTCTCTTTCTGATTTTCTACCAGAGCCTTAAACTCTTTAAATTTATCAAATACCTCAGATTTCTTTCTAAGAAGATAAATCCATGTTTTCCTTGAGAAATCATCTATGAATGAAACATAATACACATACTTACCTAATTATGGAATAGGCATAGGTCCAAACACATCATTGTGTATCAACTCTAAGATCCCCTTTGATCTTGTAGCACCAGATGGGGATCCTACTCGATTCTATTTACCATATATGCAATGTTCAAAAAAATCAAAATCCAGAGTGAAATTAGCCATACCTTCAAGCATACCTTTACAGTGTAGTGTTCAGAGGCCCTTTTCTCCAATATGCCCTAGTCTTTGATGCCACAACATGGTCTTCTTTTCTGGGACAGTATTGATCTTGTCTCCTTCATTTCTCTTCTCATGGAAAACATAACTATTGCACCCATTAGTATAAGTTCTTCCCAACAACTTGTACAAATTTCCACACTGAACTCCCCTCATCAACACCATTTCTTCGTGTACCATCTTCCAAGTGTTCTTTCCAAATACAGTATTCACTCCTACAACATCCAACTTGCTTACAGATATTAGGCTCCTAACTAGTTTTGGAATGTGAAGAACCCCAAGGAGTGTTCTAATCCTTCCATATTTTAAAAGCAACTTCACCCTTCCACGTCCCATGATTTTTGTTGTCGAATCATCTCCTAGGAATACATCACCACCATCATATTTTTCATATTCAGAGAACCACTCCCTATGAGGAGTAATGTGGTATGACACACCTGATTCAATCAACCATACATCATGGTCTGCATGTGTACTTGTAGATGCCAGGTAAAATTCACCTCCTTCTTCAGTGGAGGTTTTCGTCTCTCTAGAAGAGGTACTATCAGATCCCTTTAGTTTTTCAACCTTCTTAGATATGAAATCTTTCTTATTATGCCATGTTTTACCACAATTCCAACATTTCCTCAAATATTTTCCTGGAGACGTACATATACCTATATATTTAGATCCCCCCCCTAAAGACTTACCAGGATTCCTATCTTGGGTACAACCTCTTAAAAACAAAGGATCTATGCTATGAACATCCATGTTTTTCCACCTCATCTCTTCAGATAACAAGGATGCAACTACATCCTCATACTTCAATGTATATTGAGTGGTACTACCTATTTCTACAACCAGATTATCCCAAGAGTTTGGMAAAGAACATAACAAAGTAATACACTTATCTTCTTCTACAATCATAATATTAACAGAGACAAGTTGACTTACCAGAGTATTAAAGGCATTTAGATGTTCTATCACAAAATCTCCATATTCCATCCTAAGAAGATACAACTTCTTTCGAAGAAACAAATTGTTTACCAGGGACTTTGATTGATACAAATTCCCCAACTTATCCCATATTTCCTTGGCTGTAGATTCTCCTGAGACATTCAAAAACACAAAATCTACTAGGCAGAGTTGAATAGTACTCCTTTCTCTTATCTCCAACTTCTCCCAATCTTCCTTCGACATACCAGTAGGTGGTGTACTAGTAGTTTATGTACTAGTGGGTTGTGTTCCCGTAGCCTGTGTGCTAGTAGACGGTTTACCAGTAGGTTGTGTACTAGGATCCACAACGATCCATTATTCTTTATCTACAAGAAGGTCCTCCATATTCAGCTTCCATAGCTCAAAGTTTTTACAGTTGAAATTCTCTATCTTGATTCTATAAGATCTTGTCATTCCTCTTTCTGCACTCAAATCACCACTACAAAAGCTCCCACTAAACCTAGGTTTATCACAGACCCAAGATAAACTTGATCTATCAAGACCGATCCAAACCCTGAACAACAAAGGCGTCCCTCTTAAGCCAAAAATGAGCTCTGATACCACATGTAAGTTTTAAACCTATGACATAAAGAAATGCATATAGATTCTTAAGAAAAACAAAATTTAATCAATGGCTCATACACAGAGTACAGAAAGATTTTATACCGGAAACCCTCAACCGGGAAAACCTTTCTTATATTCATTATATGGAATTTAAACATTCACCATACAATATATCAATTTTTTTTAGGTATTTTGTAGATACCAAAACCCTAATCCCTTAATCTGGGATTAATTTAGAAAACCTCTAAAAATAGCAAAAACCACCCAAAAAAAAAATCCGTGGCGTTGCCCTGAACACTGCGTGTAACTAGGGGGGAAAACTTGCCCCCCCCTCCCCCCTGGGACCACCCTAGGAAAGCACCTAATGCACACAACACCAATGACACTACTAGAGGGATCGTCAGACACAATTTTCGAATCTGATGCGCCCTCACACACACATGCAAATAATATAACACATACCCAACACATCCATGTATTATTTCTTGTTGATGTAGGTATGCCATTTTTTATTCCAATTTCTTCCCAGCTTCAAAACGTTACCAAAGACTTGTTTGTTCCAAGACTTGAGGTGCATATTTGGAAATTTGAGACAATGTTTGAACCAGTAGATAAGAGTGCCATGCGCAATATAAGATTCCAAGAAACACTTTTGAATTTTCTTATGTAAATACAAATGATATGGAAATAACTTTTCAAATATGAATGGTTGTTTGCAAGGAACATTTTGGACATCAAGGATGAAAAAAATGGACCAATTATTAAAACCGACACCTCGAAGAAAACTTGCCTCACTTACCTCCATATGAATCCTTGAAAGCATGAGAGAATTCGAGGTAAGGAATTTTTCCATCCAATAAGATACTTTTCAAGTGCGACTTAATATGTTGTTCTAGGTAAAGAGACCATTTATGGTATCAATGTCAATTAGTTTGAGATCCTTAATGAAATAAGTGAAGACATTAATGTCTAGATATGGATTTTTTATTCCTCCTTTCTTCTCATCCAAGGATGAGATGAAATTAAAATATCATCCTAATATCCAAAAACTAGATTCAATTAATCCACCTAAATTTTGAATGGAATATAGGAATTCACATTTTTCATTCAACAACTATAGTTCATAGACATTTCTAATGAAACCTAAAGTGTCTGAACCGATTGGCATGAACTGAGACATTAGGGCTCTTGTAGTATAACTTGTGTTTCCAATACTATTGTGGATGGGCTCCAAAGAATAACTATCCCTCCTATAGCTCCTTTGGTGTCTAGGACTATAGATTGTAATGTCTTCCAAATATTTGGAATAATGGTGTTCAAAGAAGAGTTATAATGTTTTACTTCTTGTAAGAGAAAAATGTCATGGTTTTAGATTTCACCTTATTCCTTAAGACTATTTTCTTTCTCTTACCACTAATGTCACATATGTTCCAAGAAAATACTTTCATTGAAAACTAGAAGGAGAGGGTTGATAAGAGTCTGTTATCAATACATTCTAACTTGAGTTCACCAAGGTATCCCTTATTTTCCATAGCAGTTGCAAGTTCAAATTATTACCTCTATGCTTGTTATATCTAGGATTATTTTTAGGTGTCTTCAACTTGTTGGTATACATTCCAAAGTTAAAGGAGGTACCCTATAGAGGATTAGAGAATGTGGATTCCTTTTCATTTTTATGAAGAGAATGATGCACTCTTTGGATATGTTCCAGCGATATTGATTTGATGTCCTATCTTTGACATGGATCTACAGTGCACTAGAAATCAACATCTTCTAGCTCCATCTCATCTTGCTTCACTGATCCCCGACTCCCGATATGTCGATACACTGATGAGGCACGACACCTGTCCTCCACTCAAGTGCTCGCATTAATTGGACGTTGCTTTTTGGGGTTTTGCGACTTCTCCTGTAGTGGTTTTCACGTCGCCAAGAATCCCAATACTCCGATCTCTGATGCACATGAGAACCGATGCCTCCACATCACTATCCCCTCCTCGTTCTATCGGGCATCGCAATATCGTGAATCATGATACTCTGATTCCTTCACTTCCAGAATTTCTAATGTGTCAACCCCGATACCACTACGGCTTCCTGACATGTGTCCTACCGAGATCAATGGATCCACGATTATTGGGATATCATGGATTAGGATTCCTGATGTCATGTTTATGCACTCTCAGAATTCTCGATGACTTCAATATCCTGATGAATTGTCTGGGACTTCTCCTCTGCACACTAGAGATTAACCCCTTTGTAACTCCTTGAGATCTAACAACTGATGGGAAATCAACTGTTGATCCAACGACTCACCAATCTTTCGAGCTCGGGCTCGGATATGGCTGTAACCTACTCGCTAATCAGTCGGATTTGACGGCTGGTGGGATTACCACGAGTTCCCTCCATAAGATCTTGACCGTCGCTCCTCTGTCCTCAAAGGACTTTCTTGATGGGACCTTTGGTGCAGTCCTTCAACAGATTTGAAGGCTCTACTTCTCCTGAGCTTGTTCTCGACTTCTCAAGTCTCCCTGAGAACTTCTTGCGTTCACTCCTTGCAGCAAACCTTCAGTGACGCCTCCGTGTTGAAGTCTTTTGACTCTGCGCACACCTGCAGTAGCAGTCTTCCAATACTCTGCTCAGAATCGCAACTCTAAGACTTAGCTTGGCCTGCACACTCCTTGCATGGCATTGTGCCTAACTGTACCTTTGAGGAAAAGGAGAACGGAAGCTATCTCTTAATTGAACCCTTCTGTCAATGCACTCCTTATGGACAACTCAACTGCACTCCTTGCAGGAATCCTCCGGCTCAATTAGAGAAACAATCGAAACTCATTCACTCACCCTCTCAGACTTCATTTCATACATGAAATCACATACACAGCATATAAAAGAAAATACATGGCAGGAAACAACCATTCATGAGCATAGCATCAATACACAGAGAAATAATACAAACCATGAATTTGAATCAAGATTTATTCTATTAATTCAAATGCCTATACATGGGTGTTCTTCATATAGTTATCTGCCTGCTCTTCTCTTCTTGCTCCTAGTTCTCAACAACTACTACAATGATACAATGAGGGTGTCTATATCCATTTTCCCTCCTGAACTCTAAACTATCAAATCTACAATTAAAACCCTATCTATTATCATTAACTAAATTAAATGTCATCTAGATACTAAAGGACGAGAGATATCCGCTCAAAGTCCATTACAATGTACAAGTGTGCCATCTCTTAAATGACTCATTTAAGATCGCACAACAATTCCAAAGCATTTTCAAAAGCTTTGTGCTGGCTTGTCCAGTTGTTCCCCACTTCCGCGCTGGCTCGCTTGATGTGCTGGCGATGCTCCTACATCATACTCCTCAGCTTGAAAACTTTCATGGGCTCTTGTCCATGAGCTCTTGCATGGTCTGTCCATGCTTTTGAATTTCTAATTCAGTGTCCCAGCTGGCATCTTCCACTGGATGATTCTTCCACTTTACCAGATACTCGAAGTATTCCTTCCTCCTGGTCTTCTTACCCACTCTCTTGTCCAGTATACATTCCATCTGTGGATTCTCAGCAACTAGCAATTGTTTCATCCACTGGATCACTAGCTCCCCCATTCTAGTCTCTGTTTCTCCAGCCCTATATGGATATAAATCTGTGATATTGAATATCAGAGATATTCCAATGTCATCTGGAAACTCAATCTCATAAGCATTCTCTCTGAATTTTCTCAAGACCTTACATGGTCCGATTTTCTTCATTTTCAACTTGTTGTATGTTCCCCTCAAAAACCTTTCCTTCCTCAAATGTGCCAGAAGTAGATCATCAACTTCAAACTAAAGTTGTCTCCAATGCTGATATGCTCTGCGTTTGTACTCCTGGCTTGATTTCAACAGTCGTTCCTTCACCCTGCTGTGAAGTTCCTTCATCGCCTCAGCGAATTCCTCTGCATTAGCACTGCTAGTAGTAGTCTATTCTGAATCCCTCAATTTAGAAACTCTTCTCAGTTGCATGTCATATACAATATGAAATGGGTTTTTCCCTGTGCTCCGATTCACTGAATCATTGTATGCAATCATTGTATGCAAACTCTGCCTGCGGTAATATATTATCCCAACTGCTATGGTGCTCCGCCACTAAGCTCCTCAACAAGTCTCCCAGACTCTTGTTCACCACTTCTGTTTGTCCATCTGTCTGAGGATTATAAGCAAAACTAAACATCAAGTTAGTCCCCATCTTTTTCCATAGCATCCTCCAAAAATTCCGTATGAATTTGGTGTCTCTGTCCGAAACTATACTTTTTGGCAATCCATGAAGTCGAATGACCTCCTTGAAGAACAGATTTGCAATGTGAGTCGCATCATTGGTTTTATGGCATGGGATAAAATGTGCCATCTTAGAAAACCTGTCCACTACTACAAAAATTGAATCAACACCTCTTTGTGTCCTTGGAAAACCCAATACAAAATCCATTATTATCGCCTCCCATGGCCTCTCTGGTATGGGCAATAGATGATAGAGTCCTACATTCTGCTTTCTCCCCTTTGAATGCTGAAAAAATCGACATATGTCAACAAATATTTTGACATATGCTCGTATTCCAAGCCAAAAATATGACTCATTCATCTTAGCGAATGTTTTGTCATGGCCAAAGTGTCCTGCTAATCCACCACTGTGTTTCTCTTTCAAGAAGTTCTCCCTCATGGAGCAATTTGGAATACACAGTTGATTGCCTCTGAACAACAATCCCTCCTGGATAATATAGTCTATACAAGGGCTTTTGTCTCTGAGAACTGGATTCTCAGCTGCTTCATATGCCTCTCCAAAATCTGCATCTCCTACGTACATGTCCCTGAGATTTTCAAAACCCAATGTTTTGACTCGAAATTCCTGCAGCAATAAACACTTCTTGCTCAGAGCATCAACCACTTTGTTAGCAGTACCTGAAATGTTCTTAATCACAAATGTGAAATTCTGCATATACTCTACCCATTTAGCATGTTTCTGATTCAACTTCTCCTGTTGAGTCACAAACTGTAATGCATTGTTATCACTATACAATACAAATTCTTTTGGGATCAAGTAATGCCTCCACTTTTTCAATGCCTGTATGATAGAATAAAATTCCTTATCATACGTGGAGTATTTCAGTCTCGCCTCATACAGCTTCTCGCTGAAATATGCAACTGGTCTGTCTTCCTGACTCAAGACCGCCCCTATGGCAAACCTTCTTGCATCACACTTCACTTGAAATGTTTTCTGGAAATCCGGCAACACCAACACTGGTTGCTCCATGATCTTCCGCTTCAATAGATTGAAGCTCTTCTCAGCCTCTGTTGTCCAGTGAAAATATTTATGTCGCTTCTTCACTGTGTCCATCATCGCTGCGCTAATCCCACTAAAATTCCTGATGAACTTTCAGTAGAAACTAGCCAAACCATGAAAAATTCTCACCTCAAATACATTCCTCGATGATGGACAATTCTTGATCACTTCTACCTTATACGGATCCATCCTCAACTCATTCGCTGAAATGAAAAAACCCAAATAAATGAGCTCTGTCTTCATAAACGAGGACTTCTTCATATTTGTCAACAACTTCTCTTGCTGTAGCTTCTTCATCACCATGGCTAAATGCTTCAAATGCTTAGCCTTGGTCTTGCTGAAAATTAGTATATCGTCCAGATATACAATGACAAATTTCCCGATGAAATCCTTTAGGACTTCATTCATCAACCTCATAAAGGTACTTGATGCATTCGTCAAGCCAAATGGCATGACTAGCCATTCATACAGTCCTTCATTTTTTTTGAATGTTGTTTTCCACTCATCACCTTCTCTCATGAAAATATGATGATATCTGCCTTTCAAATCTATCTTTGAAAAAAAAAATTCTCCACTTAAGCAGTCCATCAAATCATCCATTCTTGGCAATGGAAACCTGTACCTGATGATTATTTTATTGATGGCTCTTGAATCGGTACACATTCTCCAACCTCCATCCTTCTTTAGACTGAGTACTGTTGGAACAACACATGGGCTCAAACTCTCCCTAACCAATCCTTTGTCCAATAACTCCTGGACCTTCCTTTTAACCTCTTCATTTTCTTGCGGCATCAATCTATACGCAGCTTTGTTTGGTAAACTGGCTCCTGGTATGAGGTCAATATGATGACTCACACTCCTCATCGGTGGCAACGAAAGAGGTAATTCGTCCACTATGATGTCAGCGAACTCTTCCAGTAGTCCCTGAATCTCCCTTGGTAAATCATCCACTCTTGTGCTAGTCAGAACAATCCTCGGCTTTCTGACCACACAGAATTGTGGATCTTCTTTCTTCTTCACCTTTGTAACAAGTTCCTTCCCACTCATGAGAAGTACTGTGTTGCTCACTTCCATCTTCACCACCTTATCCTTTATCAGAAGCAACCTGTGTGTCCTCCCATCCTTCTCTAGGGTATATGAGTTCATTCGCCCATCATGAACCATATTTCTATCATATTTCCATGGTCTACCTAGCAATAAATGACATACATCCATGGGAATAACATCACATAGCACCTTATCATTATATCCCCCTATATTGAATTCAACCAAGCATTGTTTAGTAACAGTTACCTTGTGTCCTTTCTGTAGCCACGAAACTTTGTATGGACTCAGATGATCAGTTGTCTCCAGCTCCATCTTTTCCACCATCTCGGTTGAAATGAGATTATCTGTGCTACCACTGTCAAAAATAACCTTGCATACCCATTCCTTGGTCTTGCAAGCCATTCTAAAATATTTGGTCCTTTGAGCTGAGTCCTCCACCTCCTTTGTGGGTGTTCAGAGAACTTTACGCATCATCAGTGACCTTCCACCTTCTGTGTCTTCAGCCTCAACATCCCACTTCTGCGCCTCAGTGATGTGAGCTTATCCAATGTCCTTATTTTTCTCTGGACACTCAAATGACCTGTGCCCATTCTTTCCACATGTGAAGCATGTAATGACTCCACCTCTTCCTCTTCCTCTGCCTCTGGTACAAGGAAAAGTATTGTTTTCAGCATACCCTCCGCTCTGCACTGTATGCTGCCCTCTCTGTTCAACGTATGGTCCTCTCTATGAGGTTCCACCTCTCTCAACTTTACCTTGAGGTTTTTTCCATTCCTCCTTGGGATTCTAGTATTTATCCTGGGCAACTGCCTTGCCTTTGGGTTGACTCCTACTTTGCCCTCACTGACTTTGCTTACGGCTCAACTTCTCTTCTGCTTTCAGAGCCATCTAATAAGCCTCCTCCACTGTTCGGATGGTTACCATGCTCAATTCATCCTGAATGTCGTATCTTAGACCATTCAGATATCTAGTGACCTTCTCATCATCGCTCTCCCGATGACCTACTCTGATGTTTAGTCGATAGAATTCCTCAGTGTATTCTTTCACTGTCATCAGTTTCTGTCTCAGGTTCTGCATCCTCCTGAACAAAGTAATTTGGTAGTCTCTTGGGATGAACTTGGCCTTCATCTTCGTAGTCATTCGATCCCAGCTTTTAATCTTTTGCTTGCCCTTGCAGCGTCTATCTTCTTGTAGCTCGTCCCACCACAATGCTACATGTCCTTTTAAACGTGTGACAGCATGTCTGACCTTCTTATCCTCTTCGATGTCTTCATAATCGAAGTATGTGTCAAGAGCTCTAATCCAATCTAGAAGCTCTTCTGCATCTAGATTTCCCTCATAAACTGGAATGTCCATATTT
>JASDQU010209750.1:31372-45355 GCA_032191745.1 Picea mariana
TGTTTATATTAAAAGGCTAGAAAATGGAAGCTATATTATCTTGTTATTGTATGTAGATGACATGATCGTTGCAGGGTCTAATATGTAGGATATAAATGTGCTCAAAAGGAAATTAGCCAATTCATTTGCGATGAAGGATTTGGGTGTTGCAAAGAAAATCCTTGGTATGAGAATAACAAGAGACATGAAAAATCACAAATTGACATTGTCTGAGGGTGAGTACATAGAGAAGGTGTTGGAGAGGTTTAGAATGCAAAATGAAAAACTAGTTAGTACACCTTTGGCCATCCATTTCAAATTAACTAAGGAAATGTGTCCCAAGACACAGGATGAGATAAAATACATGTACAAGGTCCCTTATTCATCAGCAACTGGTAGCTTGATGTATGCAATGGTTTGCATAAGACCAAATATTTCACATGCAGTGGGACTTGTGAGTAGGTATATGAAAAATCTAGGTAAAGAACATTGGGATGAAGTAAAGTGGATTCTCAGGTATTTGAGAGGTACTGCTACTCATGCATTATGTTTTGGAGGTTTAGACACTATTCTACAGGGATATGTTGATTCAGATATGGTATGTTTTTACTATAGGTGGAACATCAATAAGTTGGATTTTGAAACTGCAAAAGGTTATTTCACTTTCAACAATGTAAGTAGAGTATGTTGTTGCTATAGAGGATACTAAAGACATTATTTGGTTACAAAGGTTTATTGTGGAATTGGGAAAGAAGTAGGAGAATAACAAGTTGTATTGTGACAATGAGAGTTCCATTGATCTTGCAAATAACTCATCCTTCCATTCGAATACTAAGCATATAAAACTCAGATACCATTTCATATGATATGTCTTGGAAGATGGACATTTGAAGTTGGAAAAGATACATACTAGCCAGAATCTTGTAGACATGTTAACAAAGGGAGTAACCAGGGAGAAACTGAGTTCCTGCTCAATTTCAATTGGTCTTCAAGCATGAATGTGAAGATGGAAAATTTTCCAAGTCCAAGGTGGAGTATAGTCCAACAGGTACAACAACGGTGGAGTTGTTGTGACCAGTCTCCAAGTGGGAGATTGTTGGTTATGGAGCCTAATTATCTTCCTGATTCAAAGGTTTATTTCAACAGTGTTTGGACCCCATTCCCTAACGGGGGGGTGTGTGGGGGATTTCCCCCCCACAAATTTCGCCAAGGGAGTCCAAGGGGGGGAAGAAAAATTTTCTACCCCCCCCGACGAGGGATTCAGGGGTAGCACCCTCGAGGAGAAATTTTGGGAAAAAATGCTTTGTAAAATATTGGAATTTCGTAGTCAATATGGATTGTTCATTATAAGGTCACATATCTGACAGTAGAAGTTATTTTAGGGTTTTTTTCCCTAGAAGGAAACCCTCTCTTATGAGGGAATTGTATTGAGGTTGTGTATTATTGGGAATATTGTATTTTGAGAGAGGAGACTGTGAGAGAAAGAAGAGGAAGTTACAATGGGTGTGTTGTAGGTTGTATCCCTTCATTTTGTTGGATAATAAAAAGGAAGGACTTAGCAATTTCTCTAGTGCACTTAGCCCACACTGGGTGAACCATGTATATCCGTGTCTCTATTGTATTATGCATATTTTGTGTTTTATTTCCACATTTGTTTTTCATTTTATTGCTTCGCAATCTTGTTTTTCTAACATTGTTGGTGGGTCTACTCTTATAGAATCTGACACATTGCTCTGAGAGTATGACCTAGAGTTGAACGTTGGGCCTATTTCCATCATTGATAAGTGACCTTGCACTCAACAGATAAAAAATCATCATTGGTAGTTGGTTGAGTGGTTTTCCTTATGTTCGACATCAACAACAATCATCACACATAGGGATTCGTGCAGTACCTTAGTTTCCATTTGAACCCATTGGTTGAGTCCTTGTCTTTTTCAGTACTATTTATAATTGGATACTATTTAGAGTGTCTCTATTGTGAGCTATTCCATCGGGTGCATGCCAGAGTCATACCTTGATGTGGTCTTTACAATATTTTCGTCCAACTCCTTTCAAATATTTGGCCTTCTGCTACCCCTCATGTTGGATGATGGAGGATGCCTTAATGCCTTCCTTCCAACGGATCTCTTCCTATCAAATTCAACGTGTCTTTCTCTAGGACAAGTATCTATAGTTATTTTTGGTACCTTTGGGTTTGTATTCATAAGTGGTATGTTACCTTGCTACTGACAGTGTGAATACATCAATGTCCCTTGATCGATAGATTCTATCAGGTGTTTGACATCAATTCATTTATTCACACTTGTTATATTGTAACATGGTAACCCGACACCCATTATCATCATCGGTGGGACATATCACATTTGTTAAGGGTATACATAAATGACCAATAATCAAATGATGTCTCACTATGTTTGACCCCAACACATCTATTCACATAGTGTAGACTCATACCATGACAGATCCTTTTTAAGACTTCGGGTGAAGTACGAGCATCAAATATTTTTTGCTCCTACCCAACATACATTTTACCACCCTTTATACATTGGTACTTGTGGAGGATCATTTATTTCACTCCATTGGTTCCACATATCCTCTAATTTTATTTCAAGACATAGCTCCATTGTGTATCCATTCGTGGCTATGATCTACTTTTTTCATGGATTCACTATGTATTCCACGTGGCCATGATTTCTACTTTATATATATCACATGGATCCACTGTGTATTGTTTGTTTCCATGGAAATCAATCATACTTTCATATATTCCATGGATCCACAATGTACTTGATTTGGCGGCCATGCTTACATTACTCCTGAGCATGGGTATGCTCGACTCGGGAAGATAATACTCTTACTTGATCTTTGTTGATGGTTTATGTTCTTGGATCAATTTTTCTAGAACTTTCATTGGATATAATTCAATGCATCCTTGCCTCTCAGATTATAATGTATGTCATCCATCAATTTCCCTTCCGACCTCACACATTATGGGGCATATGTTATACCACAAATTGCCACATCAATTACATTTTTTAGATGACATATCCCTTTTCCCTAGCTTGCAAAATTAAATCCCATCCTCCTTCATCAAACTCATCTAAAAAATAATATTTTTGTTTCCATTCACTCGTCACCCATGTGAAAACTGTGGATGTCCACACCTTGCTAGTTCTCATCTTGCAGATTCCTTAAAAAAATATGAAAAAATAAAATATTCCACATTTTCGGGAATTTTTTTTGGTTGGGATCGTTCCCAAACTCCTATTGGACCGTAACCAATGAAATACAACCACCTCAACATCCTTGGTGAAATATTATACTAAAATTTTTGCAATCTTCCCTCATTCCCTAATCCTCTGAGTAGCATCCATGTTCTGGAAACTCATTTTCCATCATTCTTTCCTCCCCTATATATGACCGTAGGGTCTATTCCTATATCTTCTGGGTCATCTGAGGAAGATTCATATTGTAGAGTTGATTCTTGAAGGACCAGCAAAGGAACCTGGGTTGTTGGCTTCGAGGTAGTATCAGTGGTTAGAGTAAGGTTGTAACTACCAACTTATATTTTTTTCAATAAAAGAGTTCTCTTTCCCTCCATACATGTGTAAATTGATTCAATATATTGATATGTGTTAGTTCACTTCGTAGACATGATTTTTTGCACATTATATGTATGATTTGAATTCATAACTACCTTGTTGCAGCATAGACTTGGTCTCTCTTTGCAGGTTAATACCGGTAGAGATCAGGAGAAAAATCAAAGGTGAAGAGCAAGGATCTACATCAGACGTAGGATACAAGGTGTGAGGTCTCTCCTTTTCTCTTTCTCTCATTCTCTCCTCAAAGTAGGTATTTTCTTATAACATTGTTGTGTGTGAGGGTAGGTTATGTATTTTACATATGGTCTCACTCTGTTGTGACATGACCCAAGGTCACAGGGGAAAAATCCCATAAACACCAACCCAATTCCATTGGAAATGACATTCTTCAACAAGTTGATAGTGTCTTCTTGTTTGTGCACCTTCAACGCCATGGACTTTAACAAGTCCCCCACTACCTTAAACCTTTCATATAATATTTTAAGAATGTCTGTTTCCTCCTTGGAGGTCACAGGTTCAAATCCAGAGGGGGGTAGGGTATGCATACCTCTATAGACTTTAGTAGTCAAATCATTGCGTGAAGGGGGTCCCTTATCCCACAAACAAGGGGGTCTCATACACCAATTTGTCGTTTATCTTGGTCATGACCTTAAAAACATATTATTAGTATTATTATTATTAAATCTACAGGAATCAACAATTCACTGAGATTACTTAAGCGAGGCCTAGGTTCAAATTCGACTGGCTGCCACTATAACAGTTTAGTACCAACCACCCACAAGCCAACGTCTAGCAGGAAACTTATGACTTAGCAGGGGATGAGACGTCCTAAAGCCCACCGTGGTGGAATGTTTATCCCAGGGGGTGTCCACCCTTCTATCCTTATCACAACATACCAACATGTCCACTTTGTGGGAATTGAACCAGGGTGGGGAGGATAACAAACATGCTACCCAACTTTAGATCAGAATTATTTCTGAGGTAGCCTAGGTTTAACCTTTTGAGTGCTTCTGCTGTAGCCATGGCCACCCCTAAAGGAGGGGTGCCACCACCCCCTCCTTCCACAACTGACTCCTTTTGCAAGCTTCTGGTCACCCATGGCAAGAAGCTTCCCCCAGTTGCTCCCCCAAGCTTCATGAAGAAACTCGACTCGATTCTGAAGATTGATCTTCCCCCTGAACACCCTATGCATTTAGTAGTCTCCCTATCATATCATGGTTTGGTAGGACAATTTATGGGGCTCTGGCCCTCAAACAAGTCCACAAACAACTGGATCCAAAGAAACTGGTGCCCGCTGATCCAAAATAGTGTAACCTGCTATGCGGTGGGAAGAGGCTTATTTATCTTTGAATTCATCTCGCAAGAATATAGAGATCTCATCTTCAGAAACATACCTTATTTCATGGGAACTCAAGGGCTCTACCTGAACCATTGGACACCAAGCTTTGATCCAGCGGTGGAAGTACCCAAGGACGTCTCGGTCTGGGTAATACTCCCAAACCTCCCAATCCATTGCTAGAATCCCACTTCACTCCAAGAAATCGGAAATGGGCTCGGTCAATATATCGACAGAGCGGACCCCAAGGACCAATACTCTTGCATGCACATTTGTGTGGAAGTGGATCTAGAGGTAGGTCTCCCAGAGGCAATCAAGTTAAAGTTTGGAGACTAGCAACATTACCAAAAGATAGATTATGAACAACTTTCGTTCAAATGTAGGGGTTGTCATGAGTACGGCCACTTTCAGTGAAACTGCCCTAAAAACCCAAACAAGGAGAAAGACAACGAAGAAGGATGGCAACAACATAGAATAGGAAGAGCCTCATCCAAGGAAAAAGGCCCAAGGAACAAAAATACAAACCCTACTCAATCCAAGGAGCAAGGAAACCAACTAGAGACAACGACATCAAATAGGTTTAGGGGGATAGATCCAGAAATAGAGAAATCAACAAGGGAAGCCCCTCAGGATTTACCTATAGCAGAAGCAGAGCAAGGGAAGTCAACTCCAAATACCAGAGAGGAGATGATGCCAGAAAGGGTGGAAGAGAAAGGATAAACTGCAGGGGGGGGGAACCCAGAGCCAGAAGTGGAGGAAGGAGAGGTATCCTCAGACAGTGACAGCGAGGGAGCAAGTGACACCATTATCACCCCAATTAAAACAGGTCGAGGCAAGAAATCCAAGAAAGAAGAAAGAGAAAAGGAGACATACAAATATGTCTTGAGTGGATCACAACAAATAATCAGACAACTGATCAATGTTAGGAAAACAAGGAAGGACTCCAGGGCCCCTCAAGGATCCCATATCTCCCCTCCAGGTAAATCATGAGACTAACTTCTTGAAATTGTCGGGGTTTTGACAGTAGAATAAAGGAAGAGGCGCTTAAAGATATTATCAGAACTTCAAACTTTGAGATCCTTCTTATCCAGGAAACCAAGATGGAAGAACAAGACTTCCTCAACATAATAAATGCACTTTGGAAAATAAGCAAAGGAATAGTAGAAAGCGCAAGAGGAGCCTCAGGAGGTATAGGCACTCTCTGGAACCATACGAAGTATGACCTCATTAAATATGAAACTTGCAAGCACTGGATCTACACCAACCTCCTTCACAAAGAAACAGGTCGACAGGTAAGTCTCTTCAATCTTTATGTGCCTGTCCTCTTAGAGGAAAAATATTATGTTGGGATACCCTAAAAGATTACCTACTTCTAAATGATCTGGAAAATATCATTATTGGAAGGGACCTCAATGTGACCCTAGCAACGAACGAGAAAAAAGTTGGCTCCATTGTGTGAGATCTAGCAAGGGAATGGGTTGAATATATCATGTCAGATTGGGAGCTTGAAGATGTCAAACCTACTAAAGGGAAATACACGTGGTCTAATAATAGGGCAGGATTGGGGCACATTGTTGCTAGGCTGGACAGGTTCTTAGTTCATAGCACCTTTATGCTTCTAGGCCTCACCTTGTCCTCATCCATCCTCCCTCACAGTGTGTCAGACCACAAACCAATCATGTTGGATATTTCACATGACAAGAACCTCAAGCCAATCCATTTCATATTTAGCCCAGCCTGGCTTCAAGATGAAAGCTTCCATGATTTGGTTACCAAAACCTGGAATGCAACAGTAAGAGGCTCTTCATTCTTTGTTTGGGAAGAAAAACTCAGAAGATTAAAGGTAGCGCTAAAGTCCTGGGAAAAACTCTACCTAACCCTACTCTAGCCTGCCAAGAAACCCAAAAACAGCTTGAAAATCACCAACTAGATATGGAAAACCAAGGAATCACCCAAGAAACTTTGCAACAAGAGGATCAGCTCCAAAGGAATTGGCATCAAGCCTGGAGAGAGGAGGAAAATTATTCGCAACAAAAATCTAGGAGCCTTTGGTTGGAAGTAGGGGATAAAAATACAGGCTTCTTCCACTAACAAGCTAAAGCTCGAAAGCAGTTCAAGAATGTCACAAAAATTCACGCCCAAAATCAGACGATAACAAATTTTGAAGGCATAAAAGCAGTTGCACCAGAAGCCTTCGAAACTCTTTACACAGAAACTCAAAGAATTGCTATAGATCCCAAAGACTACCCCCTCTCTTTAGTTTCGACCCTCATCAATGAAGATATCAACATCAAGATAAGCAGGGTAGTCAATCAACAAGAAATAAAAGAGGCACTTGATCAAATGAACCCAGACAAAGCCCCAGGCCTAGATGGGTTCATAGCCAGATTTTACCAAAACAGCTGGGATATAATAAAATCAAACCTCACAAAGATGATAAATAAATCTCAGACTTGCACCAAGATAGGAGGAGGAACAAATTCATCTTTTATTTCTCTCATTCCCAAAGAAAAAGGAGCAGTCAACTTTGAAAGGTTCCACCCAATTTCTCTCTACAACACAAGTTACAAAATCCTCACCAAAATAATAGCTAACAGAATTAAAAATATCCTTCCTGCGATTACCCCCAAAAATCAAGGAGGTTTTGTAAAAGGCCGGTATATAGTGGACAACATCATCCTCGTTCAATAGGCCCTGCACTCAAGCGTTCACAGAAAAGACAAAGGTATAATAATCAAACTCGACTTGGCAAATGCATTTGATAGAGTTAGACATAATTTTTTGTTCAAGGTCATGGAAAATTTTGGTTTCATCCCCTCCTTCATAAATTGGATTAAAGCTTGTATTGGCTCCCCTTGGATATCCCCTCTAGTGAATGGTCAAGCCACTAAGTTATTTCAAGCCTCCAGAGGTCTTCAACAAGGCTGCCCCCTCTCCCCACTCCTCTATGCCATCCAAGCCTTGGTTCTTAGCTACCAATTGGACCATGGCCAATCGCATAACAACCTTCATGGCCTGAGAATTGGCCTTGGGGTAAAATACATCAACCATGCCCAATTTGCAGATGACACATTGCTAATGGGAGGATAAAGTATGCCTACAACAAGGAAATTCAAACAGGAGTTAGATGCCTACACAGAAGTCTCAGGAAGTGTGATAAGCTTGACTAAAAGTAGTATCTTTGGTTGGAACATAACTCCAAGGGATAAGCTAGATATCTCAAGAATCCTTGGAATGGAAGGTCGCACCACCAAGGATGCGTTTAAATACCTGGGCACCCCTATTTTCAAATCCAATCCAAAGGCTATGCATTGGAACCAGCTGATAGGAAAACTTAAAAAAAGAATAAAATCCTGGGGAGAAAACTGGTTAAACCTTGCAGGCAAAGTGGTCCTCATCAAAGCAGTGTTAGCAAGCATCCTGATTTGCCAATGCTCCTTACTTTTTGCCCGAATGTCCACTTTCCAGAAAATTGAAGAACTATTCAGAAGATTCCTCTGGGAGGGAGGGAAGCAAACAAGGAGGAAATTGCACCTTATAAACTGGGAAAAAATAACCAAGCCTTACCTTGAAGGGGGACTCCAATTAAAAACCCCCATATTCAAAATTTAGCACTGGGAGAAAATATCTTATGGCGTATAATCACTGACAATTCTTCCTAGAGTAAAAGAGCGTTATGGAAGAAGTACTTTCGAGGCCCAAGGAAAAAGTGCCTTGACAGTCCAGCAAAGGTGGAGAAAGGATCCCCGATTTTCTCTCTATTCCAGAAGGCTCTCAGTCACTTTAAACCCCACCTCACTTGGATACCAGGCAATGGTAAAGAAATCAAGGTTTGGAAAGACTCAATCATGGGAGACCCACCACTAGACTCAAAGAAGATTCTATATCATCTTAAAGAGTGGATGAGACTTAAGAATTTACACAATATGTGGGATATCTCACACTGGGAAAATGATGAGAGCCACTCCTGGCTAAGGTGGGAAATTACCAATTTACCCCGAGAGCTAGAAGAGGAATGGAACATGCTGAAGTATTGGCTGCAAGGGAAAAGCCCTTAAAAAAAAGGAAAAAAGACAAGAGAGGGTGGGGACCGTTTTCTATACTTTACACTACAACAACATGATATCAACATATAGCAACAGTCCCACATGTCCCCCCAGACCTGGCAATTTGGAAATCCATCTGGTCCTCCAAGTCAATTCTGAAGATAGATATGTATGTCTAGACCATGGCACACAGAGGTATTCTCACTGGTGAAAATATAAGAAGAATAGGTTGGGAAGGCCCCTCCAGATGCCCACTCTGCTATCAAGAAGAGGAAACTACAGACCACCTATTTTTAAGATGCACTTACTCCAAAGAAGTCTGTCATTTAACCCTTGGACTACACCTAAACACTCTTGCATTACCTCAAGAATTCACCACCCTGCTCCGGAATTGAAAATCCCTTTGCCCTTTTCAAACAACAAAAAAGGGTCAACTCTCCACTCTTTGGAGAACTCTACCAAAATTTATTCACTGGAAGATCTGGCTCGAATGAAATAACAAGTTATTCAGGGAAGCCAAAAGCAGCCCTGCCCAGGTAGCCACAAAGATAAAGGCCCTCTTTGGCGAGACCGCCCCCCACTTATGTAAAGAATCAAACTCAAAGCCATTAGAATTGGAAGAGAAACTTTGGATTGAACATCTTAAGCTCCAATATCAACAACATAAAACTCATAACAACTCACACCACCAAGAATGGGAAATCGGGATGGAGGAGAAAGAGTTTGAAGAATGGAAAAGAAAGGAAAACAAGTATATTATATTCTTTGACGAAGCTTCCAAAGGAAACCCAGGAGTGGCAAGAGGAGGAGGAATCCTGGTAGGCCCCAATGAACTCCCAGAAATCAGGTTTGCCTGGGGACTTGGCATAGAAACCAATAGCAGAAGAATCACTAGCCTTTGGAAAGGGATAAATCAAGCTATTTTTCGCAACGTCTGGGAACTGGTGATAATTAGGGATTCAAGGTTAATAATCCAAGACTTAATTCTCCGCAACAAAGCCCAAAATGCAAAACTTCAACACATTTTGGAGAAAATCCATCTCCTCCTAGGAAATCTTCAAACTTATCAACTTTACCACGTCTTCCGGGGAATGAATGCAACAACAAACGAAGAGGCCAACAAGGGAGCCCTCTCAAGAATTGGAATCTTACAAATTAACAGAACCTTGACCAATTAGGAAATCCCATGAAAAATTGGAATAAAACAGGGATACGAGCTGACAAGTGGGTAAGTCAAGTCCTTGAAGGTACAGGGTCGAATCCACCATAGTCAATAGTCAGGAGGAAGTCAGATCTGATGGAATCGCCCATCATTTGGTCGTTGAAACCAAGAAAGAGCTCATGCTCTCTAGATCGTACGTATCACATGGGAGCAGCGAATCTGTGGATTTATGAGTTAAAAGGAGATGCAGGGAAGGAAGCCACACAGTCTAGAAGTAGTCAAAGACTGGGAAGGAAGACACACAGCAGCACATCGATAAGAGGAGAGAGAACCCCACATAGGAGAAGAAGCCCAAAAGCAACAAGGGAAGCGATGGCATCGAGCTCAAACAATAATCCAATGATGGAAGAGCAACTGGAAGCACTAGAGGCGAACATGCAACATCTCAGGAATCAGCTGAACAACCTGGATGACTTCCTCCAGAACTTAGATATCGACACAGGGAGACGGCTGGAGATGTTGGAAAATGACATCACCTCTACCAAATTCGATCTTTCTGAGGAGTTGGGGAAACTCCGCAAGGAACTCAAAGACCCAAAACAAGAATTTGATGAAAGGGTCAGCAGTCTGGAATAGCAGATGGAGCAGCTGAATAAAGAATGGAAGCGGGAGAGGGATCACCCCAAGAAGGGAGGCTCAAAGTGATTTGGCAAGAGGCACCAAGGCCAGGAATTGGCCTCTGCAAATAAACTCTGCGAGGAAGGAGTTTTGTATAGAAGCCTCCGCAAGTAATGGCTATGTTAAGAACTACTTGTGTGATGTTTGTAACTGTTTATCCAATTTTTCCCCAGCTCATATGTAACAGAACCAATGGTTTACCACTGTTTTTCTATAATAAAATCCCATTATCCGTTGTTGTCAAAAAACAAAAAACAAACATGCTACCCAATTATATTGTTTTAGAGGACAAGGTCATCTATCCTACACCTAGAGAAACAAAATACTTAAATCCTACTTGCAAATCCAATCCCTTATTAGTTTGTGCCTCAACAAGGAATATACATTGTGTCTCTATGGCCAAACTAATTTGTCTCTTAAATTAATTTATGCAATTTTGTATAATTTTTTTTATAAATTTTTCTAAATAATATGTATGAATTTGAATATTTACATAATGTATTATTTAATTTTTATTTTTTGAAATGTAATTTAATTGTGAATTATTTTGTTATTTTCAAAATTATTGCAAAAGAGTGCCATAGTAATAAAATTAATTTAATGTTTTATTTTGTTGATTTTAAAAAATATTTTAACACAATGTTTATGATTAACTTTTGGAATAGATTAGGAAAATTAAAAGGTTTTTTTTTTTTTTTTAGTTAAGAGGTGTTGTGATATCCCCTACCTTTTATGGCATATATATTGACAAGTTAGAGGGTTGTTTGGAAGAAGCAGGTCGTCATGGCTCGACTCTGGTATAGTTATCATCCTTCTTCTTTACGCTGATAATATTACTTTTATGGCGAAGAGTCCTTATGATCTTGACAAACAACTAAAAATTCTCAAGGATTTATGATCTATTATGGATATGATTGTTAACATTGAAAAAACAAAGATTATGATAATTGAATCCAAAAAACCACTTGCACTAATTTCATGTATGACAATAATAGCTTGGAGAATGTGAATTCATACAAATATCTTAGAACAACTAGAATTTTTTTTAATAGTTAATGATATTAATTTGATTAATTTGACTATTTGAAACTAGTGTGAGCCTCTATCAAAATATAAAAATTAATTAAAGTGATAAAAAAATATGAAATCTACACCATTGGCATCTGGTTTTGATTTTCCAACTAATTTTGTTTACCAAGACATGATACCATGATCTATCTCGCTGTCCTTTTCATCCCATCCATCCATAGGATTATTGATTCATCTTGTGGGATTTTGGATTAGCCATGAGAGTCTTAAGTGGACAAAATCCTTGGAAGAGTACTGCAAGGAGTCAACTTCTATCCATTGTGTATTGATGTAGTGTGGAGGTTGTATAATACGTACATTCTCCATCAAGTACATTTCATTTGCATTTGAATTCTAAACAATGTCGAATAGATATGATGGTGCAATTTGAGTGATTAGTTAATTGGGGAACTGGTGAGATTAAGTTTCACAAACCTAGTCGTGGGTTTGAAACCATAGTTACCAAGTTTGAATTCCAATTTAGATTGAATTCGACATGATACAAAAAAAGAATTGAGTGAGTTTTTTTCAAATTGAAATAAAATCACTAATATTTATTGAGTTGTGTTTTTTAACATTTTATATATCTTTGAATTGTTATAAATACATAAGAGTAAACTCAATATAGGTGATGCAAAGTATTGATAGAAACATCATTTATTATTACTCAACTAAACAATCAATGGTACATTGATCTTAACTATGCCAACTTTCTTAATGGCATCCACAATCTTGAGTTGCTTTATATTCTTTGAGTTGGATGTCTGAACAACAAGAAGTTGCTTGCAGTATAGTGGTGGGGTGTCTTAATAAAAAAAAGCACAAACAAGGTCCATCTTAAGGGAGTTTAGTATGGTTCTAGCCGATTCTAGTATGGTTCTAGCCAATGGGTTAGATGAGGCAACATGGGAAGGCACAAAGTTAAAGGGGAGATTATGAGGAGAATGAATAGGTGATAGATTAGGTAATGATGGCCCATAAGTTGAGAGCATCACCGCCTAGTCAAGACATAAGGTGGGGAGGGAGACAAAATGACAAGGAAGGACAAGGAAATAAATCAGAGAGAAAAATAGGGAAATCAACAAGAGAGAAGGACAGTATTGATGCCAAGCAATTGGAAAAATTGAACAAACCAAATTAAACCATATAATTTGCATACCGAACTGAATTTTCAAATTTCCATATTAATTGGCCCGATTCGACCGATTTTGGTAACTATGTTTGAAATTGCTTGAGACATTTTTATATTTACATCCAACACAATAGTTGCATGGATACCCATGCATTCCTTATGCCTAAGTTATTAATTTGTTTGTGAAATCAATTATTGTTGAAGAAAAAAGTATAATCCCTAAAATCTACATTGCATAGTATCGAGACATAAACGAGTAGGAATTGTATAGAAAATACCAACCAATGATGAAAGGCATGAAATATTCCTTAGGATTAATACATAAGACTATGCGTCTTGGTATCCATGGTTAACAAGTTGGAGAGGGTTCAGTAATGAATATCGAGGCAAAATTGATACTTTCATTAGGTGCTTGCTTTGAAGTGCACCAAATGTTAGAGGTATCTTTTCCTCAATTAAGATCTTTCAACACCTTATGACTCTTGTTGACACCAGTTAACATATTGAAAATCTATATGACCAAGATATATTATGAGTTGGAAAAACTCAATTCGGGCCAAGCAATGTTTGGAAAGGGGCTTGGAATATTATTAAAAAATGTTTTGCGCATAATTTTTTTGCATTACACTGTTTGATGTTTTGACTCTTAGAAAAGATTGATTATAGGTTTCTAAGGATTGCAAACTCAATGCAATTGATATTTTTTGAATCCAAAGTCCATAAAAATCAGAACGCTTATTTATAATTTCTTTTCAAATTAAGTTATTCAAACTTCCTCGTTTATGAAAGCTACAGAGATGACTTTTAATAGGGCTGAGTGTGTTTTTGGATTAATCCGTAAATGCGGACACAAACCAATATCCCTAGATCCACCTGGATCTAGAACAAAACAGGACAGAATATACCACTTTCCCTAGATCTAACTATTGAATTAAATTGGAAGTGAGAAGAAGATATGTACCTTGTAATCACTTCCTTGG
>JASDQU010209751.1:9727-22613 GCA_032191745.1 Picea mariana
GAAGATGTACAATCTTATGAAACTGAAGTAGTTCAGGGTTTCGAAAACCCCCTTTCTTTCAATAAGGCAACAACTTCTATAGACAATCTCTATGTGGTGGGACCATAGACTAGATTCTTCAAAGTAGATAGAAAGGCATTCTGAAAATCATAAAATGATATGGGGCTTTATGTTTCCACAAATCTGGATACCAAAATTGAACTGGGTCTTTTCCAAAATTAACACTCCTTGCATGAGGAAAGTCTTAAAAAATATGGAAATATGCTACTGTGAAATCAAGTAGGAACTCATAAAGAATTTCTTATTTTTCTAGAAATTTACAAGTTGGAAAGAAACTCTACTCGAAATAATTCAATCCCAATCAAATAAGATGCTCTCATGAACAGAAAGGTGCAAGACATACATTACATATCTCGGGACAATGGCCATGGATTCCTGCCCAATAATTCTAGCAAATAACTAGACGAACTCTTTATAGGGGTATTTCAAGGAACATACCACTATCTTGGTGGAGTTCTCAGAGTATTTTGATGGCTTCAAAAGAAAATTATCCAAAATATTTGACCTTCCATGGTTGGACTTTAAAAAGTCATATTCTTTTGATCTTTTGAATGTTGTGGTAGGCTTGGGAAGCCTGTGCATCCTTGTTACACACCAAAACATCACACCTGAGTTTCACACCCTAAGTGTCGCAAAGTGATGTATGCACTTTGTTAAGTGTCACATGCACTATCACAAGTGTCATATACACCTTACCTAGTGTCTCATTCACTTTTTCGAGTGTCACAATACCTTGACACCATGAAAGAGCATTTGTCACAATCCCTAGTCAACGTGGTGGAGAAATATATCATATGAAGGTCAAAACACGCCTTTTTTCTTGGGAAAATCAACCATTTTTTAGGCATTTATGAAGGATGGTGCCCCTATGGAAATGTTGGGGGAGTGCCACTTCATGTAATGCTGCCCCCATTTCCATGTTAGGGGAGCACCATTATAATGGATGGCGCCCTGTCTCTGACTCTGGAGGAGCGACAGTCTTGTTAGAGGGAAAAGGGGGATCCTCCACCTTATTCTATGGGCCAGATCTCTTGGGGTGAGGTTGGTTATGTTTGACCCCCATGCTATGGATTCACCTTTAGATCTGATCCAAACCTTAAGGATCGATATCCTCAACCATATCCTTCATTTTCTCATGGTGGTTGTGCCTCTCAAGCCAATATATTGAAGGTATTTCCAAGGTGAAGGAGGTGAACAATTGAGGTATGAAACCTTTGATTATAGAAGAAGCATATGAATTTTTATGTCAAGATTCATGCAAGGGATGGGCGAGGAGAGATTGATGAAGTGTTGCATCATCCTACATGCTTTGTAAGTATCTCTTTTTGTCTTTCCAATTAATATATAGTTGGCCTATTTCCTTCAAGTTTATGTCTTGTTTATACATTTGCTTGTCTATTGTTGCTCTAATATTCGTATATAGAATTGTCTTATATAATATTGTAGAGTAGGAGATAGTTGTTTTTCTTTTTTTTCCATTTCAGATCTCAATTTGTGCTAGGGATCTTGGAGATCAAGCCCAAGGATTGGAAGCAACGAGGACAAACGTTGAAACAAGTTCATCATATACTTTCTCTCCTTCTCATTATGATTGGTAAAGATAAGTTTAAAGGGATGTTAGTGTCCACTTGTAATGTTTCTATATTGGTATAGGGGTCTAGCAATTCTAGTGAGGTTTCAGTTCTCCACAGGCAAAACATTCCCTAACAGAAATTGGCGACTCCATTGGGGAAGAACTTTGACTAGTTTTTCCTCTTTTTTGTCTTAGAACCTTTTCTTGTGATTAGATATTGCTTGTTTGATGCTTCTTTCTGATCTATTTCCCCTTCCATCTTCCTCATTGAATAGTTTACAAATCCATTGACTAATTCTATATTGAGTCTGAGCTTGTTATAAGCCTTTTTTTAAACTTTTCTAGAAAGTGGCACTCCCCTGCAGTTCAGACTAGGGTGCCATTAGCCTGATTGGCGCTCCCCTTCAATGCATACAGGGGCACCATTATCTAACTGATGCTTCCCTAGAGCCTCCTAGGGGGCACCATTCTCTTGACTAGCGCTCTGTATCCTTGAGAACAGGGGCACCAATCTCCCTTTTCAGGCTTTTTTGCCTCTTTCTTCCTGCTTTTTCCCAGTCTTCTTTTGAGAGGTTTTTTTCCCAGTGAATCTTGATTGTAGTTGACTTTGTTTGGATTGATGATTTTATACTTATAACTCATTTTTACCTTTGTTGAGCTTGCAAACCTCTTCGACATTGCGATATTGGTTCACCTTGCTTTTCACTAGTTTGGTCTTTGTCTCGTGATCTTTTCAATTATTTGATTGATTGGAAGAGTCTGCAAAGGTTTGATTGGTATTGAGTTTTTGTTCAATCTTCTTTAGAACATCTCGCTCTTTGGAATGATTGATATTCTTTTACTTACCACAACCTATATTGAATACTTGTTTCTTGTTGCTCATATTTAAGGATTGTTGAGTGATGTCCTCTTTATCTTTTTCATTGTTTGTGTTCTTGTTGGAGGCATTCTGACATTGTGTTTTCTTGTCGACTTTTGAGTTCTTGATTAGGCGAGTTATTTCATACTTAGGTTCTTTCAGTTCTCATAGGTTTTGAGTGCATTTCTTGTTCGATATTTTTACTTCATATTCCTTTGTATTTGCATTGGATTTTTGCATTGAAAGTAAGGAAGTAGAAAAAAATTTCATTTGATTTGGGTTCATTGCATTTATAATCAAACAAACCAAAAATTGATTGCATTCAAAGTTTTGGGTGGTACAAGTTTATAGTTTGCAGTAGGTAAACTGCATTAGGTTTATGCATTTGGGAATGGAAAAATACTCTTCTCCTTTCCATAGATAGAGTTCATTGAAAAAAAATATTTACATCTCATTTTGTTACACCCTTTTGGAGTTGAATTCAGGAATATCATAAGTTTTGCTTCCATACCCTTGAGTAAACAACAACCTAAAAATCAAAACGCTAATTAAAATCTATCTAGAAATTTTTTCTTTCTAGCAGTCTCCAAACCTACATTAGCTTAAATGTAGGGCTTTGGAATAGGTGTTGAGAATAAATTTCCAAATCCATAAACAAACATAGAATCTTCGGATAGGAAGAGAAAATCTAATTTTCTTATAAGCATAGACGGGACCCCCCTCTCGCACAAGGGTTAAACACGACGTCACGTGCGGGAGAGAAACAAAGATTTCCCCTCCGAGGCTTAACCAAACATAGTGGAAAAATCGTATACCGGGGTTTTTTCCTGAGAATCAGTTGTTTTCCTTTGGTCTTGGAGCTTCTTGAATCCCGAATCCATTCGGGTTCCTCAGGAATTTACCAGTCCACTTGTCTTCAGTCCTCTAGAAGAATTTCAGACTTGATATCCTTCCCATACGTTTTGTCCTTACTATCGATTTTAACCACTTGGAGTTTGAATATGAGTTGGTTACCTTTATGGCCTTTATCTTTAGGGTCCATACACAAGGTGGGGACGAAGGGGAGTCTTTGTTGTACCTGGGTCAGACGTTGGTCAAACTCACTTGGGGTCCTTGGAGGGTAACCCATAGATAGAACATGAGGGAACTTGCACCAACGTAACCGATCCACCTGATTTATCTCAACCCATTTTTCATATTGATCCTATGACGTTGGATTTCATGACCAACTAGCACGTTCACTGTGAAAAGGTTTACTTGTTTAGTTTTCTTCCTATATTTTTTAGCATGTGTTGTTTGTTTTCCCTAGATAAACCTTAGGTTGAGTCCGTGTCTATGGTGTCAGTTCCCAGAAATACCAACAAAGGAACCCATTTTCTTGGGATACCATTTGTTTCTCCTTCTGTGGGACACGTTGTTCCTCCTTATATCACTACTTTGACTCTTCTTGGACTCACTATTGGGTTACTAGTCTGGTTGTTTTCCACTCCTGTGAACGAAAATTCTCGTAGTGCTTCATTCGTAAGTACTCTACCCCAGGACCACCAACCTCATGTCGATCCTCTGCCTTCTTCTCCCATGGGGTCTTCTTCCCATTCTTCCTCTTCACTTGGTGAAATATCTATATCTAGTAACCAGGTGGATAAGAAGAAGAAGAAAACGAAGATTAAGAAGAAGAAAAATAATCTAGGGGGAAAACTTCCAACCACTGCAGGACATGTTGGAAGTGATCAAACACTACTATTTATCATGCTAGGAGTGTTGATAATGTCGACAAGTCTATTAAGACACATCACAATCCCAAATTCCCTTGCAGGCTTTGTAAGGGTGACCACCTTCTTAAGGATTTCCTTGGTATTCCCAAGGTAGTAGAAGTGTGGTCTCAGGGTTCTCAACCCACATCATCAACCACTATAGGTCATGATGGTGACCAACCATCAACTAGTGATAATCGGGTTGGAAGTAAGAAGGGTAAAGTCAAATTTCCTTGCTTGTTATGTAAGGAGATGCATCACAGTTACCTCTGCTCTCGTATGGATGAGGCTTCACACATTTTGGAAAATATTGTTGAGGTCCAACAACAAATTCCATCTCCCAACCCGCCACTAGTTGATGAACTAGTCAATCCAGTTCCATTGTCAGTCAATCTGGTTGATAAGGTAATCCATCTGGTTCCATCACCACTTGAGCTAGTCGATGAAGTGATTGATTCAATTTCAACTTCGATTGATCCCACTCTCCCCTTGGAGAGTGAAGTTAAAGTGGTCGATCTAATACCACCCTTGGTTGATCCCACGCCTCCTTTGAAGAGCAAGGATGTCCTTTAGGTCTTTTTTGTTTCTATAGGTTCTTCTAGACAAGGGGGCACTACACCTACCCCAACAAAACCCCCTTCGAATAATGAGGTCATTCTTTTCGATTGGGATGCACTGCTAGAATCTCATCTCCCTTCCTATATAACTTTCCAAATCATTGTTCAGGTCTTTGGTAGGGAGGTTCCTCAGATTATTGTCGATGAGGGTGCATGAGTTAGTATTTTATCCTCCATTGCTTGGAAAGCTTTAAGTTCTCCTCATCTTGTGCCAGTGACTCAAAATCTATTGGATTTTAACAAAAGGGCTAGTCAAACTTTACGGATCCTTCCTCATATTCCTATTACTTTAGGAGGGAAAATGATCTATATTGATGTGATGGTAGTCCACGACCCCTTGGATTTTAATCTACTCCTTAGGTGAGACTATGTTTATGCTATGAAGGCTCTTGTGTCTACACTCTTTCAATTGATGTGTTTCCCTCACAATGGAAACATAGTGACCATAGACCAACTTTCATTCATTGGCCCTCATACGATGATCAACCATCTGAATTCCCTAAACAATCCTTATATGAAAGCGACATCTGCCTCGATGCAGGTCAATTATGTGGCAACCTGTCCCATGCATTCGACTTCAAATGAGAAGGAATCTCTCCCTTCTTATGACTTAGATATGATAGTTGACATGGTGATATATTCGATAGGGATATTAGAGCCTGATCTCCCTACCCCTATCGCGACCCTCGACATGTATTCCTTCTAGAGTGTAGTTTTTCCATCTAGTGAAGATCTCTTAGAAGCCATGATTGAGGTTTATCCCTTGACATATATTCCTTCCAAAGCATTATACTCTTGGAAGACATGATCAAGTAGAGATCATTTGAGCATATTTTATTTTTTGATTTCAAGTTTGTTAAAAAATGAAACCAGGTTCGAGCAGAGTTCCCGTTTTTGTGTCAAGCTCGTTAAAAAATGAAAGAAATGGTCTCAAGCATAGTTTTTCTAGTTTCAAGCTTGTGTAAGAATGAAACCTACCTTGTGAGCATAGTTTTCTTCTCTGTGACAAGATCGTTAAAAAATGAAACAAAGGTCTGGGAATCGAGCCCATAGGTCATGAGCATAGTTCGTTTCCTATGACAAGATCATTAAAAAATGAAACAATCGCCTCTCCCTTTGAGTCGAGTCTTTAGATAGATCTAGTAAATATTGAGCCGAGTATTTCGCTAGATCTCGTAAATATTGATTCGAGTCTTTCTCCAAATCTCATAGATGTTGAGTCGAGTCTTTCACTAGATATCATAGCTTAACCTTCATTTCATCCGCCTTTGTCAGTTGACCCTTTTTTCTCCATTTGGTACATAAATTAGTGACAAAATAAGCGTCGATGGATGAAACGAAGCTTGGGGGGTAGGTCTCCATCCTGTAGACATCATGCTAGAGAAAAGCCACTAGCTTCCATCACACAACTGGGAGAAAAGTACCAACTATCCCTGGGTCCCTTTCGAAACCTTTGGACATTACGTTGGGAAGTTCTGAGGTTAGTATTTGTTCTTTCTCGTGCTTGAAAATACATTAGAATAGGTTACCAAATCTCCTTTAATCTCTTTTTAGACTCCCTAAACATGAAAATATTGTCGAGTGAACTTACTTCATTTCACACTCGCTAAAAGGTTTTAAAGGGCGTCTTTCAAGTGATAGTTTATCTCTTTTTTGGCCTTGTGAGACTAATTACGAAAAAGGACTACTCTAATCAAGCATGATTAGAAGAGTTCTCCCCTGTATTGTTTTACACCTTTTTCGGGCTTGGGAGACTAACTTTACGAAAAGGTCATCCATGGAGTTTCCTTTAAGTTGTTTTCAGACTCTCTAAACGTGAAAAACCACCAAGTTTACCTTCTTTGGGATCATAAAACTATGCATTGAAGGACCTATGTGAGTCAAATATCCAAGACCCATATAGGACTGAACCCCTCCTTTAGGTTCATTTAACATATATCAAGGGACTCATCCGAAGGATGAGCTATAACAAGCATTTGTTATCCTCCTCAAGCTTATTAAAAAAGAAAGAGGTACTCATCTATCTATATGGGGGATTGAAGGAATTGGGTCAAGGTTTTTGGAATCCTTTATGGTAGTTGTTGTTGCCCCTAAACATGGCACATTTTTGTGTCTCGTCTTACAGTTGGGTAATCTGCTAGTCTCAGAGTCATACCAATTCCATGTGTCGCTATACTTTTTCATTCTAGTCGAAAAGTAATCTTATTTTCTGTCACATTATGTTCTTGGTACTCGCCGAGTCAATGCTGCCAAGTCAGTTTTTGTGCCTCATCATGTTCAAAGGACGTTTCAATTCAAACCATCCATATGTAGTATTACCAATTTCCATTTCCCGTGTCAGTCCATACTCATTTTATCCATCTTCTTACATCACTTTCATGTGTCTATTTTGTGTCGATGATGGGGGATACATCAAGGCCCTCCTTCGACGAGCCTTTTACTGTCGAATTCAACACATTATCCAGGAATTAGACTTAGAAACCGATTAGTACCTTGGGACCTACATGCCTCAATGGAAATCCTCCTCACTTCCGACAGTAGGTTTAAATCATTGACCTCTGATTGGATGATTCCACAGATGTTCAAACTCAACCTATTTTTTACATTCGCTAGAATGTACTACGGTACCATAGGATTCATTTTCATCATTGGTGATTTCCCTCACACTCGTTAATGGTGTACCTCAATGACTGGTAATCAAGTGGTTTCTACCATGTTTGACATCAAATCATCTATTCACATGGCTATATTTGTACCACATCAGGATCGAGACAAAGACCCTGGGTTGGGAGCTCACTCTATTATGTGCTTTGGGCAGGATGCGATGGAGATAATTTGATCATGAAAAATATTTCAGTATGATCACCATGCTAGAAATCTTACAGATATATATACTGTCACATATATCCACATTGTATTGATCTGTGGCTATGTTTTTTCATATTGTAGCTCCAATGTGTATTTTTCATGGCTGCGATCAGTTCATATCATGGAGGTATGGATCCACACAGTATCTTTGGTGGCCATATTCTTAGTCAGTCTTCCCATGGATCCGTAGAGTATTTTCGACGACCATGCTTTGAGTCATCTCATATTCCAAGCATAGGTATGCCTGGCTCAGAAATAGAGTGTATTTGTATATCGTCCGATGATTGTTTGCATATTCTGCTAGGTTCTCCCACTCCAACACACATGCATTGAAGAATTTGTAAAGTGTTTCGGCCATCAATTTCTCTTCTGACCTCACACTTTAGGGGGAATATGTTACACACCAAAACGTTACACTTGAGTTTCACACCCTAAGTGTCACAAGTGTCGCAAAGTGACGTATGCACCTTGTTAAGTGTCACATGCACAGTCACAAGTGTCATATACACTTTACCTAGCGTCACATTCACTTTTTAGAGTGTCCCAACACCTTGAAACCATGAAAGAACATTTTTCACAATCCCTAGTTAATGTGGTGGAGAAATATATCATATGAAGGTCAAAACACACATTTTTCTTCGAAAAATCGACCATTTTTTGGGAATTTATGAAGGATGGCTCCCCTTGGCCATGTTGGGGGAGAGAAATTTCATGGAATGACACCCCCCTTTCCATGTTAGGGGAGCACCACTATATAGGATGGTGCCCTGTCTCTCACTCTGGGGGAGCACCAGTCTTGTTAGAGGGAAAAGGGGGATCCTCCACCTTATTCCATGGGACAACTCTCTTGGGATGAGGTTGGTTATGTTTGACCCCCATGCTATGGCTTAGACTTAGGATATGATACAAACCTTAAGGATACATATCCTCAACCATATCCTTCATTTTATCATGGTGTTTGTGCCTCTCAATCCTATATATTGAAGGTATTTCCAAGGTGAATGAGGGGAACAATTGAGGTATCAAACATTTGATTTTGGAGGAAGCATCTGCATTTTTATGTCAAAATGCAAGGGTTGGATGAGGAGATCTTGGAGAAGTGTTGCATCATCATACATTCTTTGTAAGTATCTCTTTTTGGCTTTCCAATTAATATATACTTGACCTATTTCCTTCAATTTGATGTCTTGTTACATTTGCTTGTCTATTGTTGTTCTAATCTTCGTAGATAGACTTGTATTATATAATCTTGTAGAGTAGGAGATAATTGTTTTCCTCTGATGTCCATTGCGGATATCAATTTGCACTAGGGAGCTTGGAGATAAATCCTAGGGATTTGAAATAGCAAGGACAAATGTCAAAACAGGTTCATCATATCCTTTCTCTCCTTCTCATTCTCATTGGTGAAGATAATTTTAAAGGGATGTTAGTGTCCACTTGTATTGTTTATGTCTTGGTATAGGGGTCTATAAATCTAAGGTAGGTTTCATCTGTTCCTAGGAGGAACATTCCATAAAAATCCTTCTGAATACTTTGGGTGCCAAGGGAATGGGAGTCTTCTCCTGCAACTAAATAATCCTCTTTTTGTCGTTGAAATTGTCAACACACCAGAGAATCAACTCCTTAAAATATGCTACCTCTAACATACAACCTGCCACTGTTATTCCAAAAGTCCAAACTTTATTTGAGCTCTTTTCTTCAGAAGGGAGTTCCATGTACCATTTAAATGCCTTATACCATTGGAATGTATGGTCCTCGCGTCCTAGTGTATTTACAGTGTCACCATAGTAGAGCTCCCTTTTCTTATTGGGCATATTTGGAAAAGGATGATTGGAATGAAAATGTGTCGGTTCTATCATAGTATGAGTTTACAACAAGGATCTAAATCCTTACTAAATTCTCCACGTACTTACTTAATATCACATGATTAGGTTTGGCTTTAATAATGATTTTAATTTACCTCATGTGTCGACTGATCTAGTAGTATGATCATAAATGTTTTCAGGGAATGAGATTATGTACCGAGATGTATGCAAAATGCTTAACTATGGAGGCGTAAAATGAGTGATGGGGAGTGCAAAATGATGATTGTGGGATTGTGGGTTTGCGGGATATGAAAGGGGGGACGTAAGAAGAATTTTGCATTCACAATCAGAAAATAAACACTAAGTATAAGAACGATCCATTTTGTATGTTGCAGAAGAATGTGGGTCATTTTGGAGTAAGTGGAAATACGAGATGCGGGTTTGTGGGGTTCAAGTATTTTGAAACATCGTTTAACCCCCCGCCCCCCCCATAATGAGACTCCCACAAACATAAAAATGACTAAGTATGGATAAATAAAAGTAGAAAAATGGCTAAGTGTTGACGTTAGAGACTTGAGGGTTGCGAGATTACGGGTTTATGATGATTATGGGTAGATTTCCCACAACCCGCAAAAGTGAAAAATGGTCAAGTGTAGGATATACAAGAAGAGAAAAATGACTAAAAGAATTAACCATTGATCATCAAAAATTAATCAACATCTATATATATCATTATTTACATTCACATGTGTTAGATAAAGAGTGCATGGATAATTAAATCCCTCTGCCATTACATGAGTATCTCAAGTAAAAAATTCAATTTCTCAATGGTGGTCTATATATAGAGATGTTTCCATGTAATGGGGATTGGCCCAAAAGTAAAATTTACCATAATATGATGATTAGGATCACACCATGAAATAAAAGACTCAAGAACATGATATCTCTATACACAATGAGAGACCTCTATTAATTAAGAGACAAAACCTTAGTTCCAAATTTAATATATTATATTATATTCTATGTAAAGCCCCGAATTAGGGACATGATATAACTGATTTCCAAAATAGAAACTTAAAATATCACGAATAGGCACATGTATGCTCACTTTTTAATATTTCATAATATACCCTCTACAAGTTCTATCGATAGGATCTCTTACAATGCTTATGACACTGGAATAAGAAAAAAATGGAATCATTCATCCATAAGAATGATTTCAAGCATGATGTGTTATAAATTATTATAGTAAAGAGACCACAATTCATACCAGGAGACAAATAAGACAAAAATAATGGCAAAAGAACAATAATGGAATTTTTATTTGAAAATGAGATACTCATCCACATGCATCTGTTGCTTATTGAATATATATTTTTTTGACCTTTGGCCATTGAGTGGTCGTCACTCTTCATATCCTTCATTTCATATTCTAACATGTATTGACTATCTCCTACTATTTACAGTGTGAGAACTAGGTTACTAAGTAACATTTTAAATTCAATGGTTGAAACGAAAGCCTTAATTGACCAATCTATTTACCTTTAAGTATAACTTGTTAGAAAAATCCATTGAAGAGAAAGTTGTACATATTAGACCACGTATCAAGAGGAAATCCATTTAAAAGCGACCATAGTTCAGTAGTCA
Organism: Picea mariana; assembly: GCA_032191745.1. Taxonomy (NCBI): domain Eukaryota; kingdom Viridiplantae; phylum Streptophyta; class Pinopsida; order Pinales; family Pinaceae; genus Picea; species Picea mariana. Next base: position 20,911 of record JASDQU010209751.1, read on the forward strand.
CTGTTTGTAAAAAAATATTAGCAACTAACGAAGTTTCTAATCAACATCACTAATTCATTCCTTAAAATATTTGTTCAACTTTTATTTCACTTTCTTTAGAAGAATAATGAACAACCCAGTAACTTGGAATATAGAATAAATGTTTACAACAAGTATGTCACTAGACAATACATACTCTCTAACTTCTTATCAGAGCATCACATTTCTATATTTTAAATTAGGACCATGGTCATCATGATGACCCTTATGGACTATGATTTTTCTCATTTTATTATCAAAAGCACAAAGTTATTATTGTGAAGTATGGTGAGAAATTCATCTTAAAGATGCAACAATGAATCAAAACTTACCCAACAAAAAACACTTTGCATTTTGATCATCCTGCCAAGGTTCTTTCTCTTCACTTTAGAAATTCTCTCAATGTTAATGAATCTTGTAAATCTTCTTAAGAAGTTTCATTACAAGTCAAAAATCTAAAGCAAGAGGCAAAAAAGAATCAATGCACATGTGTTGTGCATTTTACACAACACCATGTTAAATATTTGTCTTTCCAAAATGGTTGTGGTAGTTTCCACTACAAGGAAGAATCACACAAAAAATACTCAGTAAAACAAGGTATACATGTTAACATTTAGAAAGACATATAATTTTGGTTGCTAATAAGAATAGGATGGGCTTGTGCAACTTTTCCCGCTCAAAATTGAAAGTAAAAACATAGCATATGTTTGGTAGGACTTTCACTTTCAATTTCAAAAGACATCTCTGTAGATATCAACATGTTGTGTAAGAACAAGATAGTTTTAAATAAGTAGAGTGGTTATCTTGAATAAGATAAAACAACCCTCTTTTTGGGATCAAAGGAAGGTTGCTTCAAAGCATTATGTTATTGGCAACAATGTTTAAAGCTGCCTTAATTTTTCCAAAGAATGGATTTTAATACCCATTTGATTAACATATTTCAACCATAATATATTATCATTAAAATAAACTTCATTGCACTTGTAAATGAGATGGATGAGATAATAAATATGATAATAAATGAGATAATAAATATGATAACTCTCAAAATCTAAAGTGGAACTAATTTTTATTTTACAAACAAAGAAAAGTGATTATAAAATACAAGACATAATACATAGCACAATCCACAATTAAATTTTAAAAATAGTCTAAAGGGAAAATGTCTTTAATGCAAACTTAGTAGGAGCAAAAACAAGCATGGAATACACTTTGTGGGTTATATGATCTCCAATTTGACAAAGGCAGGGAGGATGAATTTAACAAAGGAGGCCTATTACCGGTAACCTATTGCATATTGTTGGTAAGTGTAGGTGCATTGATACCGACTCATTTACTACATATCAAAGATATATAAATTGACTTTTGTGACCAAGACTGCGTCGTAGACACATATAGGACACTACAACTTGAATTTTCATGGAACAACAAAGAACAACGTTGTAAAAGCAAGAGATGGAAAAATATATAGAATATAAATGGTGAAATCATTTGATTTATGTATTGGGAGCAGGGAAAATGTATTCCCAAACACTTTTGGCAAGACATTATATTTACTTTTAAAATGGTTTAAATTAGTTGAAAATGGATAGTGACTCCAACCTAGTCTTAACATGTGTAAAGGAAATTTATCAGTAGTAAACTAGCAACTAAACCCCAAATTACTCTTGTAGAATACACTTGCA
>JASDQU010209753.1:14385-26729 GCA_032191745.1 Picea mariana
GATCGTATGCAAAAGTTACGACCCCAGGAAGTTGATGCACCAACTTACCCAAACGGGGCCCACATGACTTTTGGCGCTTCATCTCCCAGGGTTAGGTTTTTGGATGTCTAGGACTTTTGGCATTCCCGTTTATTGTAAAAGGGCCTTCAGAGCCTCATTGTAATCATCTTCTCACATATGCAAGTAGCGGCCACATCTCTTCTTAGAGATAAGCTACCAACGCCCTAGCTAGTTTATTTCCATTCTATCTGTAAGCATATTTCAGTCATTTGTTATTAATGAAATGAAGTCTTATTTCCGTTGCGTCTCTGTGTTTATGTGTGTTTCTGTATTTCATTGTGTTCCTACATAAATCCGGATCAACGACGCCTATGCACATGTCCGTTTTGAATCCATTATGAGCACTTTGATTTTTAGTCCTTTCTGGACCCATTTTGGTCCCGAGATCCAATTATGGATCACACCTCCCCACTAAAGACCTTTTGGTCCTCCAAAAGGCTATTGACCAGTCATCAAGTGTGGGATAGGCCACCCGATTTGTTCTCTGTCTCTAAACTATGTCTTGTGCACCTGTCTCATCAAGATCAATTGTAAAACAACCATGATAACTAACAACATATTGTTAGCCACTTGTACTCTGTCACATCTTACTGAAGCCACTATCATCCATGTTGACAACATTACTAATGATAACATCATAAATATGATTTCAAATGAGCTAATATGTTTGTAATACTTGCAAGACATTAGCTTATCTTGAAGTAAAGTGTGATTGATCTTCCATTCTACAATCATCTCATGTTCTTGCTTAAGATCAATTACTTGATTTGAAACAATTATAGGTGTGTTGCTTGCATGAGCCACCTTTCTTAATTGTTCCATTGTTTGACGAGATTTATTTGCCTTTAAATCATGAGCATGAACCACATATTCTTTGCCTGCTTTGATTAAATGATATTGATTATGTTCCCTATAGAAGATTGTTTTACGATCATACAAGTAAGGACTGCCTAAGACCATTCCACATTCATTGAGGGGCACCACATCACATGTTACATCATCCACAAAATTAGATGAAATTGCAAACTTTAATGTGCATTGCTTTGCTATGTGCAATTGATGATTGTTGCTTATCCATTTAAGTGTGTAAGGCTTATGATGCATCTGAGTGTTTAATCCCAATTGTTTAACCAATTCTTCTGAAATCAAGTTATATTGAGATCCACTATCTATCAATGTGTCGACCTTAGTATGCCTCATTATGACCCTTATGTGAAACAATTTACTTCTAGAATCAAATCCATCACCAATTTTACCTTTCAAACCAACCAATGAGACTTTAGATTCATCACCCAAAGCCGATCCCAAGTCTGTTGGTTGTGTTGTTGCTACAACTATTTGCCTCCCTTTCCTTTATTTGAACCACTTTGGTCTCTTCTCAGGATACAATTGCCAGCAATGGTCCTCATCATGCCCTTCTTTCTTGTAATGCTTGCAAGAGGGCTTCTCTTCCTTTCTTGCCACTGAATTTTCCTTCTTGCCATTCCACTTCCTTTTGTCCTCTTTCCTTGAAGATGTTTCCCCTGATACACCAACCCTTGTTTTCCCTGCTTCAATGTATGTTGCTTGAACAAAAACCTCATCAATATTAGTAGGTCCAAACATAAATACAGTGTTACAAATGTGTGCAGGTAAACCTCCTATATACTTCATAAGAGTTTCTTGGGTATGTAAAGGAATATCTAACATCAATGCCATCTTACGAAAACCATATGTGTATTCTTGCATTGTTTGTCCTTCTCTTAGTTTAAGAGCTTTCCATTCAATTAAAGCCTTATTTTTATAACCAAAGGATAGAATTGCTTTCTAAGTGCAGAAAAAAAAACTTGCCATGATGGAAATACATTACCCACTTGTTGTGTGCCATTTTGAAACTTTCTTTACCACCAGATGAGTGTTGTGCCTACAAGTCTAAGTGATGCCAACTTGATTTGAGTGGCCTCATCCTTGATTTGTTGCACACTGCAATAAACCTACATCTGTCTGACCCAGTTATCAAATCTCTCTGCATTGAATTCACCATCATACATGGGTAATTCAAATTTTACATCAAGATTAAGTAAAGGCATTTCATGTTTATGTTTATGGACATGTTTTCTTGCAGTGGATTTAGAAATTGAACTTGAAGAAGAAGATTTTGATGGAGAAGAAGGAGGTGAAGGAGGAATTTGAGGAGGATCGTCTCGTTCTTCACTTTTGACCTTTGAAGATTCACCTAGAACTGGTCTCTTCCGTTCCAAGTAATCATCATAAAAAACCTTCATCATCTCCGACATGGTGAAGAAAGTTTTTCGAAACTCTTTCTCATCATGATAAAGTCCCTCTTCTGATTCCATCTTCTCACTTTGAGAAGTTCTCTTTCTCGATCCAATCAATGGATTCTCTTCAACAAGCTCACCTTCACCACAATTCATCCTTTCCTTGGTAATCATGCAAACTCAAAAACCAACCGTCAACTAGCTTTGATACCACTTGATCCGAAAAGATATTTTAAATGAAAATGGTTGAGCTATTTTGCATGAGTTAAATTACCATTTAAGAAACTAATGAAAGAGGAAGAATTATAAATGAAACATGACAGCCATAAAGCAATATACATATCTGAGCATAAGCATGAAGAACAACAAAGTGATAACGAAGTTCAACAATCTCGCATATGTCTCCGGGCCTTTGTCTCGGTGCGTGAGGCTTTCTTAATTATGTTCAAAGATTTAAAAGTGCATCATAATAGTGCCAAAAAGGTTACAAATTGATCTAGTCTTTTTCTACCAGATCTCAAGAACCCAACAAAACTGACGGCACTAAAAACGAATCTCCCAGAAATGGCCCGCAAAGGTTCTCTCCTCAATGGCTTCCCTGCATAAAAATGGCTTTGGCTCAACAATCCTTCAGCATAAACATGTTCTGAACCTCCTCTTTTTTTGCTTCAAGAACCTCTGGTTTATATAGGCTAGAAGTGGGTAACAATCTCCCAACTTCTCCCCAAGATCTGGCCTCAAAAAGGGCCCAATATCCCCCAATATTGGTCAATAATCTCTCAAAACTCTTGAATAAATCAATAAAAATATTAATACAAGGTATAAAACCCACATTTGTCAAAATATTAGGGCGCAACCCCTTTTTCTCAAGCTCTTGGTCACCTGGGCACCTCTATGTGGCCTAGCGTTGGTCCTTAGCCCCTATGGTCTTGACCCTCGGTTGCATCGATGGCCATGTGGCCTGGTTCTAGCCTCCATGCGCCAAGTATAACAGCTAGCCCCCAGGTCTTAAGGCTCTGGTTATGCCCTTGGTCGGCGGGCTAGCCCGACCGACTGGGGCTAACCATACATCTGTGTTATCCGTATATAGAGTGGTCATATGTTGTATGGTCATATGTAGTATGTAAGCATTGAGGGTTTGGAGCTATACCATCCGCACCAAAGGTATATAGTACAGGGCATATGCGATGGTATATGTGAGTGTTGCGACTAGGGCTTGGGCTAGGCCCTAGCCCTTAACTTTGTCGATGAAACATAGCTTTCACTTTATATATTTGTTTTGGACTATATTCAACAAGAACTATCATGAGTGGGTTGGTAGCCTGGCCCTGCCAAAATGCTTGCCACCCGGACCATAGGTCATGGGTTCAAATCCCATGCGCTCCATACAATTTTGCCAATAATATCATCCAATAAATGGGTGCCACGTGGCACCTTACCACTTGCCAACAAAATGCTACATGTCAAGCACCGATTTGTCCAATTGTCAACACCTGTCTACCCAATCAGCATCCACCGTACATACTACATCAGCCAACTACCATGTGTCATACAGGCATACAGGCTTGCCACGTGAGCCTGTGCCACATGTCACCCTTACAATGGTGCCATGTGTCACACCTTGACTCGTCCACTTGTACCTGCCCAATTAGTGCATGTCCACGTTAGGATGCCCAATGCACCCTGCTATGTCACTTGTACATTTGTACGGCCTGTACAGTCAGCTGCCACGTCAGCACTATACGGACTGTACAGTCAACATCTTTTTTTGCATGTTTGACAAAACGAACAGACCGTGATATCTTTTGCATACGACGTTCGTTTGAGCCCATTCAAGTTGCATTAGGTTCGTATCGACGAGGCCTATGCGCACGTCCATTTTGAAGCCATTCCGAGCACTTTGATTTGTAGGCCTTCCTAGACCCATTTTGTTCCTGAGATCAAATTATGGATCAAGGAGAGAGTGGCGAAGGAGAACCAATGGAAGGTTGGAAGGTATTCTTTTAAAATATTTTAGGAACAATAGAAAAAACAATGTTTTCCATCTTGAAATAACCATGAACATCTAGTTGGCTACCACAAAAGAGTCACCAATCACTTGGATATTTTAACCCCCCTTATCAATTGCTAGCTTCGTTAGTAATTTCAAAGCCTTCATTTATGCATAGTTATTTGTACATCCCCCATGACCCTCCTAAATGTTGAAGTTTTTCAACTTCAAACAGTCATTCTCCATAAGAAACCATTATAGAAGACCTTGGAATGCACTAGAAAGAAATAAAAGACAAGAAGATCAAGTTGGCTCCATTGAAGCATTGAAGAAATACGTGTAAAAGCAAGAAAAGAAATAAAATAAAGTTAAAACGCAAAAATGACAAATCGGCCCTGCCAGTAAATTAAGGTGACTTGACTAGTATAAATGAAGGCATATTCATTTCATTATTACACATCTCATCAACTCTCCTCTTCTAGTGCGCATTAGCCAGTTGTAGTTGCAGTTGCTAGTTGCCAGTTGTGCCAGTTTTGTGGTGCGCTATCTTGTTCTAGTGATGCGCCATACTTCAGGGATCTTCCTCACACTAGGGCACAACTTTCTATGTGCTTGGAACTCTTCATTTGTCTGATGATGTATTCGTGAACTTTGATTGAATTTCTTCTAGAGAAAAGTTTGTTGGGTTTTCCCAAGATAAATCTTGTGTCGATTGTGCATAGTTATTTCTTGTTATTTCCGCTACAGTTTTATTTCAGTTGTAATTTTTTAGTGTGTAATTAATCTATGATAACAATGGCATTAAAATCTGTTTGAAATCACAAAACATTAATGATCAGATCTGCAAATTAGAAAAATCAACGTGCTTTTAGAGCAAGTTACCTTCAGAATAGTCTAATCACTTGAAGGAAGATCGTATATTGTCATGATTTGTCGTTGCACATGAAATTTGTTGTTGCACAGTTTTTTTTGTCAAGACCGTTGAGCACTTACTACAAATTCGTTGGGACTAAACTCTACCACAAATCAACTCACCTTGCTCAAACACAATTACTGCACCTCTCAGATCATAATTTGGTGAAAGTCAAAATTTCACCCGTATCTCTTTACAGCAGTTGCAGTAACACTTTTGTGAAGCTCACTGAGAATTTATTGGGATGAGTTGGGGATAATTTTTGCATAGAGCAACTCACTTTTCCCTAGCGCACCTACTGCACCTCTCAGATTAACAATCTGTCAAAGTTAAAATTTTAGGGTTTTCAAGCTATTGACATTTTCCCTAACATTTAACCTTCTGATTTAGATTTCTAACTTCCTCTTGTTGAGATGATGTACTATCTCATATTAGAATACAATTTGGATGGTGCTACAAATTTCAGAGGTATGGCCTTGTATATAAGTTATATCATGAGGGTGTTTGCAGGAGATTTACACTAGGCAAAAGGACATTTGTTCAAGTAGTGATAGTAGATCCAAAGGTATCTTAGATCTAGTGCACTCAGAGGAAGCTCAAGAGTTGGAGGCAGCAGTGGTGATGTGTCCTACAGTATATGACAACTCAAAATCAAATGGAACAACAACAATAAGACTCCAGGTTTGCATATCAGGTTTGATATTTTATATTGTTGCATCTTAAGTAAATGTTGTAACTGGGACAATAGTCTTTAGAGTTCTATTATTGTTGAGTACTTTTGCTATCATATGTTTAGTAACACTCGAGTATTGTTGGTACAATGATCATTATGTAAATGTTCACTGTCTAGTACTAATGATGCACTTATTTACAAGATGAAATTGATCTCTTCTAGGAGATGTTCTTGGTTGTTGTCTCTATCCCAAGTAGGTTACCTTTTCTCTATCCCAAGCAGGTTACCTTGTAAAAGTGTCCTATATTTACTTACACACACACACACACACACACACACACATGTATTTTAGGGGAACCAAGAGGGAACCTTGGGTATGGGGCAACCATCTTTTTCCATTTTGGAAAATGTTCCAGTTGGCAATTCACAGGTATCAAGTATGTTTGAAAGTCTGTAACTATGATTGGATGCATCATAATTTGATTGTAATTATTAGTTTTTTTTCATTATAAGTACTTAGAATATTATGTATGCATTTCAAATGTGTTATAAGTCAACTTGGAGGAGAGAGTAGCGAAGGAGAACCAATGAAAGGTTGGAAGGTACTCTTTTAAACTCTTTTAGGAACAATAGAAAAACAATGTTTTCCATCTTGAAATAACCATGAACGTCTAGTTGGCTACCACATAAGAGTCACCAATCACTTGGATATTTTAACCCCCCTTATCAATTGCTAGCTTCATTAGTAATTTCAAAGCCTTCATTCATGCATGGTTATTTGTACATCCCTCGTGACCCTCCTAAAAACAACTTGCTTTGAAATTTATATAATATGAAATTTGTATAGTTTATATCATATTTTTCATAGCATTTGTGGGAACTTTTATGGTTTCAAAAATTTGCCTAACTTAAGATGCACATTCAAAGGCCAATAGTAATATTTCTTGAAATATTTTAGCATTTTTCGCCAGCTAGATGCCTTTGTGTTCTTTTTTCAAGAACCAATTATTTAAACACTCCTTTATTGTCTCCCCTTACAATCAACCCCTGCAAATTGTTAGCTCATTCATATGTCCCTAGACCTTTCCAGCCTATGAACGATTGTTTTGAACATTATCTATAGTTTCTTGATCCTTCTTACACAATATACAACAACCCAATCAATGTCAATTTAATTTTTGGAAGAATTCCCATGTTAATGATTTATTCCTTAGAATTGACCACATATAAACCTTGGTGTTAGGGGGAGATTTTATCTTCAATGGGGATTTCCACCACCACACATCCCCTTCTTGATTTGCATTGACAAACATGGTTTTGTATTGCAATCTAGGAGTATATTCCACTAAAGAAGGGTTCTTGGACTAGACTAGTGCATCCTCCTCTTTGCTTTTGATATTATTATTTTTTAATTGTTCAATATAAGCCTTCCACTTATCAAATTTTCCATTTATCATGTTTATCAAATCATCGGTCTTCCATCCTTGTTGCCAAACCAATGTAGTAAATGCATCGACAATGTGTACTAGTTTGTAAATTCCTTTTCTCTGAATATTATCAATAATAACCCCAAGGACTAGATATATACTTCACATCCAAGCCATGGATTTGCCCCTATTCTAACATTTTCCCCATTGACTGCTTTCCAAACAAACCAGTTACCCACAAGAGGAAAAGATGGTGCTATAGCCTTCCAAACAATAGACACATTAATGGATAGGTTTGTTTTCCTTTCTAATGCATTATTCAATAGTTAGTGGTTATATGTATTTTTGAGATATCATCTACATCCACAAACCCTTCTTGGAAATTGGGCTCCATAGACTTTTGGTAGCCAAGACCTTACTAGAAAATGAATGTTTTCTTTCATCTCATACCTCCCTTGGTTTGGCTAAACAGTACCATTTGAATAAGGGAATGTCATATTTTCCTCTCCTACATATCCACATAAATTAAATGCATTTTTTTAATATTTTTTAAACTTTTTCATGTTCTAATAAGAAAGTGGTTTGACATTAAACCAAAGATATTAACACGTAGACCTTAAGAGTAATTAAAGTTTTGACTAATGTTATATATACTTTTACAAAATTATAAAACATGGGAATATACATTCAAATACAAATGTGGTCTCATATAAAAAAAAAATTCCTCTATTCAATTTCCATTATTTCTAACATAGTTAGAAAGAGAGTTCATTACAAAAATAGATGATAGTAGAGACCCACTCTATTTGCAACCCCAAATTACTTTCTATGAAAACTTTGATGAATGGTGATGCCAATCCGATAGTATCCAAATCAAATACTTCTTGATTTATTTATTGTTCTCATTCAACTTCAAATATGTTACTTTTTAGTGCTTAATTTCTAGCAAGATATAAAAATATTCACGTGGGCTTGTCTCTAATGAAGAAAATACCAAGAGAATATTGAGACAAACTAAGAAACTAACGACCAAGCAATCAAGAGATTATGTGAAGCATAAGTTAAAATCCATCGGACCTTTGCAATAATCATATAAATGGTTTCTTAAGGGGTTGGTCATGTTTTTGTAATCTGAATATTGTTTCCTTTTTGGATTTTAATATGTTTTTGGATGACTTGAGTTTCTTTTTGGGTTTTAATATGTTTTTCGCTGACTTGAGTTGCTTGATTGGAAACTATATATAGCTTTAAATTGTACCTTTTGTAGTGATTATATCTCTTATGATATTAATATCATATTTTAGTATGTTCTATGAAGAGACTTTATTATCCCTGCAAAATTATTATTCTTGGCAAGCCAAATTTCCAAGGATAGCACTCTTGGAATGAGGGATCAATCTTATTTTATTAAAGGATTAACGTTTGAGTCACTAGGTTAAGATGAAAGCCATTTACTGAACGTTTCTTTCTTCATATTTGGTCTCATTTCTATAGAAATTTTAATTTTAATTTTGAAGAGGAGAATCTTCCAAATTAAGATAATAATTAAACGATAATATACGATCTAGATGAAGGGTTTCTTCACTTTTAAAATAAAAAGAACATCCCATAGTATTTATGATTCCAATTTATGTTACACTTTCTCTAGTGACTAATTTTATATGGACAAATAACCAAAAGAATAAATCCACCTTCGGAATTGAATAGCTCAACCAAATTTTCTTATAATCAATAGATAAATGTTTCTTTCAGTAAACATATGTTATCCTTCTTTAGCTTTGTATTTCCTATAATTGGGCCCCTTATCATTTTCTCTTTGTGGCTTTTAGAGATTGGGGATCTACCTTCCATCTTTTGAATTAGTTTATCCCAAAAGGGAAAGAGTGGGATATGAGAATTTTAGATGGGAAATCTCCTATGTGTTGAATCATTGAGCCCTTGCTAATGTATATTGGATGTGGGGGCTGTGAAGTTATAGAATTAAAGCATGGTTCTCCCACTCAAGTTACAGTGTTTAAGCATGTGGTCTTCTTTGTCTTGTGATTCAATCAAGAATCTCATTGAAAAAAAAAAAAAAGTTGCATCTTTAATAAATATTAATTAATTAATGCAAATTGGCTCACTTATGGGTCTTATATATCCATTATTAAAGTTTTCTACCTCTTCTACCTTTTAATTCTACCTTGCTTTCCAGTGATGATATTGAAGTTGAGATAGGGCCTTGTGCCTATTAGGGTTTTCCTCTTCTTTTATTTTATTTTGTATCTCTCATTTTTTGTTAATGTTTTAGCTTCTAGAAGTGTTATTTTAGACACACCCATAGTCTTTGGAATTCAAATTGTACCCTAATTTTGTTGACCCATTTCTTGGTCATTTGTTGGACATTACTAAAAAAATATTATCTTTTTCATTTGTGGACTTAAGTTGCTCCTTTTTCTTGGATTTATAACTTCTGAAAGAAATGTGATTGTTTCCCTGCATGATTGTTGTTGTCACTACTCTTATGTCTATACCCAATGCATCACAGTCCAAAACAAATAGTGATGAAATTAAGATTAAAAGAAGAAAGTTTCAATTTATCTCGTAGATGACAAGAGTCAAGTTGCTTATCTAGGTAAATCAAATTACATTCACATCATAATGAAACTCACATCGTAATGTAACATCAAATCACATCATTATCATTTCAAAGTCTCAATCAAAGTAAAACAAATCAAGTTCATATCATAATAGATTCAAGGTAAACAAACACTATGACTGCTCTTTATTTTTGGATATGATTCTCCCTATAAAGGCATAGGCATGCCTAAGGTTACTTGGCCACTTTGAGTCAGTGGTAAGATATTCATGATCACTAATAAACTTTGTTATCTATTACTTAGTGTAATTACAGGTCTTCATATTGTATCTAAGGCCTTTATGTTACATAATTAGAGTATATATCTATATATAACTATAATATTAGCAGTGAAGTTGGAATGGATTGCTAGGGGTGTACAAACATATTATCAAATTTTTAATAATTTAAAGGTGATGTGGGTGTTTTCATCTATTGATATGTATTTAAAAACATAGAGAATATTTCTACCTAAGACACTAGCTATTTTGCTACCTTGTATCCATACCTTCAACAAGTATTCATAAAATATATCACCCATGGCTTCTAAAATTACAAAATTTACTCTTTGTTGAATTGATTTTTGTTAGAAGAGAAACTTTTTGTTGATTTTTGGGTGCACTTAAAAGAGTTTCTCCCATAGGAAACATGTTTAAGCAATTATAAAACTTGAAAGTCCCTGTCAAACTTGATGAATAGTGTGGAAACCGTGATAAAACAACACCAATACCAATAGAATATATATATATATATATATATATATATATATATATATATATATAGACATTTCAGGGTTATTTGGGGTAAATTTCAAGGCAATATGGTATAATTTTCATGATTTGTGTTTTCTTGTTGGTATTTTACTAGTCAAGCTAGCATTTTTTAACATGAACAATTACGTATTAAAAATAACCACATGGTTGATACATATTTAAAACTATTAATAAAATCATATAGGTTGATTATTTGAACATCGTTTCCTTTGCATTTTCTATTGAGAATGTGAACCATATAAAGTTCTAATATGTCCTATTTTTGCATTTTCGGGCCAATATAATTATGAAATGCGAGAGGAAATGGATTGGAGCCTATGGTCATGATGCAAGAAAGTAAGTCAATTTACTATGATTTTGAGTTATCTCATGTCGTAGTCTTGAACTACCATATTTACGAAAAGGAGCTTTATGCTTTGGTACAAGATGTTAAGTGGAAGCACTATCTAATAAACAAGGGAACCTCATCCACACCAATCAACAACCTTTGCAATACTTGTAGGAAAAGACTAAGCTTCAACGGAAAGACACTACAAATTGAATCATTAATCAAGGCTCTATTAATTATATTTGAAGTTTAAAAATCATATGATTGTGTAAAATGGCCTTTCATCTTATATGATTTGGTCTATGTTTCATGAGAGTTATTGAAAATCTTTTATTCAATGCGAATGCTTATGTTATTATCAATGATACAAAATTCTATCTATAAAAGTTACATCTTTCAATGACACTTTATTCCATACCAACTAAAACTCTTGAGTACTTGCTTACCCATAAGGTAACCGAAGGAAAACTAAAGGGCATTTCACTTTTTAAACTAATTACTCAAAAAGAGATTATTAATACACATTTTCCATGATTATTTGTCTCCCCGTTAAAGAGGGATAAGGTTTATTTAGCAATGCATCAATATGATTTTATATTTTTAACACAACATTGGGTTCTAAAATTCAGACTCACTTGGATAAGACTAGTATAACAAGCAAATCCTTAGTGAGGTTTCGAGATGATTAAAACATTTGAGTTGGTATTAGACCCAATTAGGCAAGATTTTCAAATTCTTATGTATACCATTTTTCTTTAAAGCATCTCTAAAAAAATCTCTATGAAATGGTGATTTAGTGAAGAGAGAAATTTTTTTCTAGAAGGATCATTGACCCTGTCCATTTCTCACATAGGGACCTAAGTCCAACCATTTATAATACTATAATGCTATTATCGAGGGCCGGAAGACTGGGGTTTGATTATTTTTAATTAATTAAACTTGATATGAATAGAATATGATGATTAATCAATGGATGAATATGGAGGGAAACATTGTTGTATATTTTTATGTTTGTCTTTTTGTATCATAACTTACTTAGATATGGACTAGCATAAATTATATGCATATACAAACAAATTTAAAAAATGGATGACATATATCTTTTATCATAAAAAAAAATCACATCTCAATCCCAATAGATAGGTGGTGCTCTTAGTGGTTATTACAAGAATCCTTTGGTTTAAAGAAGAGATTGATCCATAAGTGAGATTTTTTTATAGCTTAACCCATTAAGGTTTCTATCCATCTTCGAGAGAAGGATAACTATCTTAGGTGGGGAGCCAACATCTCTCCATGTGAGTACAT
>JASDQU010209753.1:26774-42386 GCA_032191745.1 Picea mariana
GATTAGCTTACGAAGTCGAAGGGATGGTGAGATAATTGTAGGCATGTACTCTAGTTTTCTCTTGTTGCTTATGTAGAAAGAATTTCAGTTTATGAATAAATTAAATTATAGTCTATCCCTTTAATTTTGTTCAATTTATTTTCAAGCACAATATTTGATATGAAGAAGTGTAAAATTCTCTAGATTTACAATTTTTTTCATTTCGTGGAGATTGTAATGGTTTATCAGTATTGTGAGCACTAGAAGTCACCCTCAGATTGCATAGAAGGTAAGTCTAGTACCCATCAGTTTATACAGTAAATGTAAATGAGTTTTAGGTGATCAAATGGAGAGGACTCAATGATAATAATGTTCTAACTCAGAAATCTGGACTAGCATGCATAAGCAATTGAGGTCTGGAATCAACTTCAGTCAGTAAGTTGGAGTAAGGGTGAGTAGAGGGAAGACTTTGGTGAGAAAGGTGTAGAGGTATGCTATGGACATCATGTCTTCAAGCAACCTAAGGAGGAAAAACTCAAACACAAGATCCTCTTGGATTCAAATTTCAAAGAAACTAAAAGAAATTATAACAGTTCTATAATCAAACATTCATCATAATACAGTTACAAAAATTCATGTGAATCAGTCATTCATGAACTCTCTCAATATCAGAGGCAAGTAAGATGGGGTAAGAAAGTTGACTTAGATTAATCAAGAAGTATCAAATAAAGTACATAACCAGAGAACCAGTGTTCTTCATCAAAATATTACAATAGCAGGGAGCCTAGCTCAACCCTTTGACCTTAACAAAATATCAAAATTGTCTATAAATACCCAGAAATGCATCAACCACCGGGAGTGTGATCGGACCACTACTTTCAAAGCCTTCAGTCGGTGTCTGCTTTGTCATATTGTGCATGTTTTCTCATGTCAGACATGAGCCAGGCGCAGTAATGTGCTTTACAGGAAAAAATGCCCATAAGGAAGCTTCGAATCGTTAGCGTGCCTTCATGGCTATGCTCTGCAACGCTTTCCATTTATGGGGTGAGACGAGGTCTCATTTGTCGCCCCCAATCTTCAATAACTGCCTTCATTGGGATCAGGACAGGGCCTGACACCCATGAATGTTCCAGGTGGTGCCCTCGACTTCTTCGAGTCAATCCCGACGCCTCGAGGCCATGCAGATCTTCTTTTGTGACCAATATGGGTGCTATCGGCCCTTTGGTGCAGCTCCTCTCCATTGCTATGTCCTACATGCGACCTTGGGCCATGACCTAGGGATCATATCTAAAGGCATTTCGGGATTTCATCTTTCGACAGTCTCAACTCCACTGGATTCCAAATATCTCGATGCCTGAAATTGCGAAATGGCCTTATTTAGATAGACAGTCGGACTCGCTTTGAATTTGACGGCCACAATTGCTTCCTGGAAACCCCAGTCGTCAGTCTCTTAATAAGCGCTTATCCTTCTTTATGGCCCCGCTTTCCATATGACCTCGGGCTGTGACCCTGGGCCCAACTTCCGAGTGTTTCGAGATTTCGCGTTTCGTGAACTTGCATCGTGCTCCATGTTAAAACCTCATATTCACGAAACCGTGACTTTTCAGATCTGGTGCCACACGTCCCTTTGAGATCTACAGTCCAGATTTAACCTTTGCTTGACCTTAGGACTTTGGACCTTTTGCTATGGCATTATACATCATGCACTTTTAACTGTTCAAAAGAATGCACATCATCGATCGATTCGCCTGATGGATCTCTGTCATTAAAAGATAAAAACTGCCTTCTGTTTATGCTTCAACCCTGAAATGGACTATTAGGAAATCTGTGCTTTGTGTTCATGGATGCGGCCTACACGATCAAGGATTTGGACAACTGGTTGTGGGTTTGGGAAGACAGGAGGATCGGTGATAGAGGCCAAGGAGATGAGTGCTCAAACACAAAGGGGCAAAAAAAATGATTTTATCGACTAAAGGGGGAAAATTAAGACTTGGTCTGTGAAAAGGATAGAGACAGGGAAAAATTACAGACTTAGGTAGAAACCAAAAACCCACAGGACTCTGACAAGTTCATGTGATAACATTTGGCTTCACAGGGGATGGGATGCTCCCTGCGAGTTGCCAAGAACAAGTAGTTCCAGTGCCTTAGTTGTTGGGTTATGGATTCACTTATTAAAAAAATTCGTCGAAGACCAACATGTACACTATTCTACTTATAAAAAGGAAAACAAACACACATGCTCCAGAAAGAGCTAATTTATGTACAATCTTAGGCTAACTGACTTTTACAATGTGCTAGGTGAAAGCAAACTTCCACCATAGCCACCCAGATTGTCTAGTAATATAACTCTTCTTCCAATGCAGATGATTCATAAAAAGCTAGGGAGGTATGATAGCAGAATGAGAACATGGCTGGGAACACTGACCATACCCCCGAATGATGATAAGATGAATAATTCTACAGGTTCCAATGCTTTTGGAAAACACAGCTCTATATATAGGCCCACAAGGTCACAATATTTATAATCAGGGGAGCTCAACTGGAAAGAAATTAATTCATGTCCTTCATTATGGCTCACCCATCATTCGATGTTCTCGGGTGGGTAGAGAGCTTATACGGGTTGGTTGATCCCAAGTGATATTTGCTCATTTACAGGTCCTGGACATGATATAAACTTCCCACTTAGCTCTTCCTTTACATGTTGCTCTATGTCTTATGTGGGTCCAGGATGGTTGATTTCCACCCAATTCCTTTCCTTAAGGAATAAAGGAAAAGGATCTATAGTGTGGTCTTGGAAATCCTTCATAAAACCATACTCACTTGTGAGTATTGGTGAAATAATGAGATTTGAAAATTTCAAAAAATCTGAAACATACAACTCCATGTATATGGCCAGAGGATCATGAATAACGTGACCGAATTATGGCTACTTTAGAGGACCAAGTTGCTCCCCTGTAAATTCCTCTCTGCTTGCAAATAAATGACCTCCTTGCTCCTTCGAAAACAACTCTCGATCGTTAGCAGTTGCAGTCTCTTTTCCTTGTTGTTGTTCCAACTTTGATTCATAATCAATATCTTCTTGCTCAGAATCTGAAACATGCTAATAGTCTTCTTCCTTAGGCACATGCAAATTTTCATGATATGCTTTCATATGAACCCCCTTGTTAGCCCTAATGTTCTCTTCGACTTCTTCAACATCTTCAAACAAGTGTCTTAACGAGGAATATTTCCTCTCTCTCAGGAGAAGGACCAACTTTGGATGCTAAGCCATGACATAGTACACCATGGTAGCAGTCTTTGTGGTTCTGATCTCCATAGGCATACTATGATAAACACTATAAAACCTCTTGTTGAAGACACCCAAGGCTTACTCTTCCCCTCTTCTCAAGGTATTAAACTCAAATCAGTATTGATCAAGGGACTTGTTCTCACCCCAACACTTTAAAAATGCATGGCATAGCTTGGTCCAGGAGCCATTATAACCCACTTCTAGACATCTAAACCACACAACAACATCTCCAGACAAAGAATGTGAGACCAACCTCATGGTAACATCCTCATGAACAATCTCAAACTGATCAACAAAGTTCTCAAAGGCCTTCGAGTGCCTCTCGATTGTAACATGGTCTTCTCCAAAAAATCGAGGAAGATACTCAAAGGAATCAAGAGGATAAGGATTAAGGCGATATGGTAGCCTTAGAGATTTAAACAACTTACTTCTTATTTTAATTTGAAAAACAGTGGGTTGATCATGAGGATTAACGAGTTGATGGCAAGGCTCAGCAGGAATAACAGAGGGTAACGAGATTTGAGAAGACTGTGAATTATTTTCAACCTCCTCAGGGCTATAAGGGTGATCAATTTCAAGAGGAGATGCAATAAAAATCTCACTTTTATGAATAGGCAGAGGTGAAGACACAAGATCGGTATCTACAACACAAGAACAGGGCATGTTTTCTTCTTCTAAGGATCGATAAATAAAGGAAGGCCTATTATCATCTAAATAGACAAAGCAGAGGATAATCCTCTTTATATGTGAAGGGAAAGAGAGAAATGAGTTGATAAACAAGAACATTATTTCATGAATAAAGCTCATAAACTGATACTTGGTCTTCCCCTTCGGTATGGTCATCTTTTTGTCAACAAGATCCTCCCCATTGGAGTCTTCGATTGTGGAGTCGCCAGGTGCAAGTTGCAATCTTCAATGGTTCTGATGTCTGATGCACCTTTAGAATCAAAAGCTCGTTGTCGTTCCATCCCAGGGAAAAGTCTTCAATTCGTTCCCCGACAATGGCGCCAAAAATGTTAGCACTAGAAGTCACCCTTAGATTGCATAGAAGGTAATTCTAGTACCCATCAATTTATATAGTAAATGTAAATAATTTTTAGATGATCAAATGGAGAGGACTCAATGATAATAACGTTCTAACTCATAAATTTGGATTAGCATGCATAAGCAATTAAGGTCTGGAATCAACTTCAGTCAGTAAGTTGGAGTAAGGGTGAATAGAGGGAAGACTTTGGTGAGAAAGGTGTAGAGGTTTGTTATGTATATCTGGTCTTCAAGCATCCTAAGGAGGAAAAACTCAAACACAAGATCCTCTCAGATTCAAATTTCAAAGAAACTGAAAGAAATTATAACAAAACTATAATCAAACATTCATCATAATACAGTTACAACAATTCATGTGAATCAGTCATTCATGAACTCTCTCAGTATCAGAGGCAAGTAAGATGGGGAAAGAAAGTTGACTTAGATTAATCAAGAAGTCTCAAATCAAGTACATAACCAGAGAACCAATGTTCTTCATCAAAATATTATAATAGCAGGGAGCCTATCTCAACCTTTCGACCTTAACAAAATATCAAAACTATCTATAAATACCTAGAAATGTTGCAACCACCAGGAGTGTGATTGGACCACTGCCTTCAAAGCCTTCAGTCGACACCTTCTCTGTCAGATTGTGCAGGTTTGCTCATGTCAGACACAAGCCAGGCGCAGTTATGTGCTTTAAAGGAAAACTTTCCCATAAGGAAGCTTTGGATCGTCAGTGTGCCTCCATGGATGCGCTCTGCAATGCTTTCCATTTATGGGGTGAGACGAGGTCTCAACTGCCTCCGCAAATCTTCAATAATTGCCTTCATTGGGATCAGGACAGGGCCTGACACCCATGAATGTTCTAGGCGGTGTCCACGACTTCTTCGAGTAAATCCCAACACCTTGAGGCCATGCAGATCTTCTTTTGTGACCAATACAGGTGTTTTCAGCCATTTGTCACAATTTCTCTCCATCGCTATGTCTTGCATGCGACCTCAGGCCATGACCTGGGGCTCATATCTAAAGGTGTTTCGAGATTTCGTCTTTCGGGAGTCTCCATTCCACTAGATTCCAAATATCCCAATGCCTGAAATTGTGAAATGGCCTTATTCAGATCGACGATCGAACTCGCTTTGAATTTGACGGCCATGATTGCTTTCTGAAAACCCTAGTCATCAGTCGCTCAATAGGTGCTTATCCTTCTTTATGGCCCTGCTTTCCATATGACCTCGAGCTGTGACCCTGGGCCCAACTTCCAAGCGTTTCAGGACTTCGTGTTTTGCGAACTTGTGTCGTGCTCCATGTTAAAACCTTTGATTGACGAAACCACGACTTCTCGGATCTGGTGCCACGCATCCCTTTGAGATCTACGATCCAGATTTAACCTTTGCTTGACCTTGGGACTTCAAACCTTTTGCTATGGCGCTATACCTCGCACACTTTTAACCTTTCAAAAGAATGCACGTCGTCGATTGATTTGCCTGATGGATCTCCATCGTTAAAAGATAAAAATTGCCTTCTCTTTGTACTTCAAGCCTAAAATAGACTGTTAGGAAAGTTGTGCTTTGTGTTCATGGTTGTGGCCTGCATGATCAAGGATTTGGACAACTGGTTGTGGGTTTGGGAAGACAGAAGGATCAGTGATAGAGGCCAAGGAGATGAGTGCTCAAACACAAAGGGGCAAACAAAAATGACTTTGTCGACTAAAGGGGAAAAATTAAGACTTGGTCTGTGAAAAGGATAGAGACAGGGCAAAATTACAGACTTAGGTAGAAACCACAAACCCACGGGACTCTGACAAGTTCATGTGATAACAAGTATGAAACATTTTAATTTTTGGTTGAAAACACAAAATCTTTGAAAAAGGTGCCCGATACAATTAGTTGATGAAACAAGTTATTCGATATGATGAAATGTCTCTTTAATATTGTTTGAATCTGTAGTTTTTGCATTTCATTGAGCTTTCAAGGGTTTATTATGTATGAAGCATTTCAATTTCCGTGGAAAACACATAACCTTAGTAGATAAATACATGTCAACTTAAGTTAATAAGTATACAAGGGATTATGAGCTTCAATTGGTGTGTTTCGCATGGAATTTTAAGTGTTATTTTACTTATTACAGTTAGTAAATAAATATTCAATTAAATTTTTTGAACCTTTAAGTGAAGGTCAAAATCTGATTTTTTGTTTTGTTTTATAGTGTTCTTTTTCACGAACTTCGGTGCTCTTTAAAGGCCATTTCACTTTTTAAAGTTTATATTAAAATAAGGAAACAATGCTCTTAATTTTTTAAACTTTTCAAAGAAAGAGCGCACTCTTATGGACTTCTTCATCCCTTGATTTCTTGAATTGTTGGAAAAGTATCACAAATAGTTTGAGTAGTAGGGGCATATAAGATGTTCTTTATTCTACTACAATTGAATCAGTGCTATAAACACTATAAACATACAAAATATTGCACTAGATCTCAGTTTCAATACAAATGACATGGTACAATAATTATATAAACAACTAAAATATTGCACTAGATCCCAGTTTCAATACAAATGACATGGCACAATAATGATTTCTTGCAAGTTCTACAAGTAATACAAAAATATAAAGTGATATAAATATTTAGGCAATAAGACATCATGAAATAATTTCAAACCAATTGTGGATTAGTTAAAATGTAACAATGAACATGAAGATGTAGAAAATGAATTTATAATGAACATTTGCATTACACAATTTCATATATTGAAAATTTTATAGTTTACAATATCATTGCAACTTCAACCAACCACTACAATACAAGGTTGTAGTTTCATCACCTAATGCGCTTTTCTCAGATACTACACCTTGCCTTCATGGGGCTTACAAAGATTACAACATTTCTTCTCCAATTCTAAGTTACAAAGATTACAACATACCTTCTAGAATCTATTAAATCTGACCCCCCAAACATTGTAGGCCATAATTTCATTGTACCATTATTTGGAATATAAACTAAGAGATATATGTGAGATGAAAATATGTTTGAGATCTCCATTTCTAACTCAAAATCATTGCATACAAGTACATTCAAAATTGAAAGAAACATATTAGATGTAAGACATGTATGTACTGTCTAGTTATTCGTGGCATGATCGAAAAATCCAAATCATGTTATCTCATCCCTTAAGTGGTTTGGAGGACATATGGGGACCCAAATATTTTATAATTGACAACCAATTGAGAGCTAGTTTTATGTACAAACTTGTTTAAAGTAGTACAACAATTCATCAAAAATCAATTTATTCGAATGGACCACAAAAGTAAACCAAACAAGATGGAATCTTACATATCCATATAAATGTGCTTGATGCAATTTTTCTTTTTTTCTAGAATGTTGTTTACAAACATCATAATGATATGTCATCTTCAATTATTCGTTCATGATCAACTTTTGTCATTTTCCATTTTCTAACTTTCAGTTTTTTCTTTGATTGAACCTCTATTAACTTTATGCACGTCCCACATACCAAATTACTATATTGACAACTTATGACATCTGGTCGATAGTCTTGAAAGTGAACATGACTTTTAGCTTGATGGGTTTCATGAAAAAAATAGTCTTTCAGTATGATGGATCCTCTTTCACATATAAAATCGTCATCATTATAATCCTCTAATAACTTCATCTTTCTTTTTGTGCACCACATCAAATAATATTTAACGTTTTCATCATTGTCTACGGGTGCAACCACAACAAATACATCCCTTGCAAATAAGGCCCGGTATGCCAACAAGAAAATCGTTAGATCAACGTGCACAATTATATTCTATAAATTATAATATATATTTTATATAGCATATATATCTATGTATTGTTTAAACATAAAAAAATATTTTTGAACAATTGTAACATTTTACATTCTCTAACAAGATCAAAAACTCTATCACCATAAGTTGACATTGTAGTATAATTTTATTCCATCTCCTTTGAGATTGTAAGTGACATTTTCCCCTTTGTATTAATTTATGTATGTTTCCAAGCTTTAACATATTTGTCAAATTCATTTTCACAAATCTCATCGGATTTTGTGTCCTCTATGCAAATTGAACACAAACAAGATGCATTCATTTTATCAAACA
This sequence comes from Picea mariana, assembly GCA_032191745.1. Taxonomy (NCBI): domain Eukaryota; kingdom Viridiplantae; phylum Streptophyta; class Pinopsida; order Pinales; family Pinaceae; genus Picea; species Picea mariana. The sequence goes on from JASDQU010209753.1 coordinate 35,190, forward strand.
CATACACATTTTGGCAGGTTTTTTTATTAATTGAATGTAATTTTTGAGTCCCGTGTATTGTATTGGCTTCAGATGGGATCGATCTATCTATATGTTAACTTGACAAATTATTGATATTGAATTTTCACGTGTACAACATCTATACACACACTTGCGCACATCCCTTGACAGATTATGTTCGTGGCTTAGAGTTGCTTGGCACCATTGAACAACTTGATCAGCAAAATCGATTGACAGAATGGTTCATTTGATACCTTCGAAGTGCTCATTTTACACATGCCCCTCCACCATCATGCTCTCCTTTACCATGACCAGTCTCGAAGAAATTCCAACAATGTTTAATGTTTGATTTCTTATGAAGACGACACAACCAATAGAATGATCGTGACGATTTGAATTGACCTACACACCCATCTGACCATATCCAATGTTGATCGTATTCAATCCCACGAGCTTTCAAGGAATCATATTGTTTATCAAAACAATGTTGTACATAATGAGTATCGTGTGTACGATCATCACTTATATAAAAGTGATATTATTTAATGACATGTTGATTCTCATTGGTGCTTTCTATGTTATCAACACTCTAATGAGCGTGTCTATATAGAAAGTGGACAAGTATAGAGACTTGATCAGAATGATAATATTCACTCTATATTTCTTTTTGTGCAACAAATGTATAATTCTATGCAAAATCAACTACTGACAAAATCGTCCCAAGTGGAAAAACTTCATAGGATTGTTTGAATTGTAGGTCTTGCCATCGAGCTCTATGTGAATGCTTGGTGTATTTATAAATTTTGTTTTCAAACTTCTTCAAAAAAATCTATCATAGAGATTTTCTCCTTTTGCAAATCAATCATTTTGGAAATAACATTTGAAGAATTTGGAGCAGTAACATTTATATATTCATATCTCTTCCAATTCATTGTTATATTGGACAATGATTGATCATTCATATCAATATGATAATTGGAGCGAAATAAAGCCAGATTTCCATAGTGATCGCATTTCTTTCCACAACACATTTTTTTAGGTAAAATAATTCATCACCTTCTCTTTCACATAGAATTTGGGATATAAAGGCACGGATTGTGGAAGGAGGTGAACTTGCCCAAAACATTTTACCACAATCAAGAAAAATGTCGTAATATAACTCAAATCCACATGATAATGACAACAACAAGTGTCACGAACAATGATGGGTTTAATATACGATGGTTTTTGTTGCACAAATGTATTGATGAACATTTTAACTTGATTGTGCTTCCCTTTGAACTTGTTGAACAATTCTATTTGTGTCATTTCCAATATATGTTTTGGATGGTCTTCATATTGACTTCGTGTTATTCTTCGTTGTAACACATCCCTTACATTTGTTGAAACACGAGAATTTTTCAACCAATATTCATGGGCCATAGTTTTATCATTTTCTGCAAGTCTATCTTTGTAAGTTTGTCTACAAATAACTGTCCTACAAGCAAGTTCAACATTTGCATCTATTTGCAATCATAATTTTATATGTTTGTACAGTGGTTTTCTTGAGTTTCCCATCACTTTTGTTATATGTTGTGTCAAACGGTCTTTTATATTGCTAGATGAAACAAATGTTGTTGGTATTACTCTGCGTGCAACACTGACATCTTTTTTTCTAGACTTTCCAAAAGATTTTAATTCATCTGTTATATTTTCAAAGACACTCTATTTCAACTTTTTATCTTTTGTCGTTTTTTAAATACCGAATAATGTTGTAGCTTCTTTTAACTTTTTCAACCCTATCGAACCTCTCAAATCTAAGCGTGTGTTGATACTGATTCATTTTTGAAAAAAAATATCATAAATCGTTTCAACACGATATTGTATAACATGGTCAGGTTTTTTGTCCCCAAATTTGTCAATATCAAAATTTTCTAACATTTCATCATCAATGTTGATATCACCGGCATAAATTTCAATATAATTAAAAAACATAAATTAAATCTATTAAATTTAAAAACACTTGAAATTAACATAGATTCAATTTTCTGAGTTGTAAATATAAAAAATTCAAATGAATGTTGTATAAAAAATATACAAATTTAAATTAGATTTATTAAAAAACTAAACTAGCAATCATAAATTAATTAAAATCTACAAGTGTTGAACTCTTGTATTACACACACACACACACACACACACATGTACATACTTTTAGGTGGTTGGACCCTTCATTTTTTACTTCAACGACTTCATCAATGTTATGAGCCAAATCTATTTCTATTTTTTGCAAAATATTTTCCAAATTACAATCAATTATATTAGACAATATTTTTTTTGAATTCTAAACATTATATATATAATATGTATGCATGTGTCTGGTTCCATTTCTTCTTGTTGATCATCAAGATGTAAATCTCTAATTACATTATCATCACTTGTTCCTTCAATATTTGCACGTTCTTGTTTCTTTATTCTATAGTACTCTTTAGACAGTTCATTATGACAAGTATCACCCCGAGTGTGATCATATTTTCTCTTGCGCTCCCTTTTGTTGCCCATGATTATTCAATTTGTAAAGGTTAAAAAAGCAACAACATTTTATAATAAGAAATATAATTTCAAACGTCAAACGTTATATCTCGATAAATCTTTTTTAAAAAGAAATAAAAAAAATTAAATTTATAATCATATCTTAAAAAACTTGGAAAAAATTGCTCAATAAACCAAGTTGCTTTAAAAGAAATTTTGGATAAACAGTTGATTTTAAATACAAGTTTGAAAAACTTTGATCTTGAAAATTTTGCTTGAGAAAACCTTCCTTATGGAAATTATTTTTAAAAAAAGTTGACTTTGAAATGAATTGTTTAAGAAAACTTACCTTCCAAAAAAATCTCTTTGATATAGGAAGAAATTGTTTATGAAAACCTCTACTTTCAAAAAAAATATTGAAGAAAACATTAAATTTAGAAAATGTTGCTCCAATAAGTGAAAAATAGCGAAAATGGTGCCCCAATAAAGCGAAAATAGAGAAAATATTGCCCCAAAAAAGCAAAAATGGGGAAAATGCAGAATGAAATTGTTGTGAAAATGTGTTAAAAACATTTCAGTCCAAATGATTTATATCTTTCTGCGCCGAATCATTGCGTCCCCCCATTTTTTTCCTACTAACTGGTGTTTGATTTTCAACTTTTCGGCTGAAAACATGTTTTCGGTCGAAAGTTGATTTTTCCATTAAAACAAACTTTTGACAGAGAACAAACTAACTTTCGACAGAAAACAAACTAACATTCGACAAAACTATTAGTTCAACTGAAAACCTACACCTATGGTACTTTTCAGAAAACTATCACTTCTCTTTAGCTTAGTTTGACTTTGGAAGGAGCAGACTCTTTCAAATATTGTTAGTGTGGTTTCGTAACTAATACCAACATTTTTAGAATTGAATGAACTTTCATGTGATACATTTTTTATTCAATTTAATTGTTTTTCTAGCATTTTTAATTAATTTTATTAAAAAAAGTATGAAGATTTTTTTTAGATGACATAATGATTTAGTGAAACGAAAAATCAATATATGCAATAATACATAGTTGAAAATTATGGAAAATTTACATTACAGAACCTTTCATTGTCCTTTTCAAAAGGGTATTTTTATATTTTACTTTTAAATCAAAATTAAGGCACATACATGGAGTCTCATTAAACGTGTTTAAAATCTGCAAACTTTTTTAAATTGGTCAGATTCAAAAAATTGTAGAAATTATAATATGCATCTGTTAAATTCAAAACTATAGTCATATTTTAATAGACCGTGTTTAGATTGTTGCTACATATTTCTTTTTTCATAAACACAAATTTAATAATGAGTACATTACAATATTCCAGATATAATATAAGATGCAAAACATAAATATTGAGCAAGCAATAGCGGAACAACAATGATAAATCAAGAACAATATCAGAATAATAGCATAATAACACCAGAAAGAGCACCTTTATTAATGATAGCAATGTTCACTTGCCTCTTCGAGGGGGCAACCTTCAGCAAAGAAGAACTCTATTACAATAATATCCAAGACAAACTCCACCCATGCCTCCTACACTTATTTATACTAATTCTACCTTCTAAGGAAACTTCTAGAGGAAGATCTTTTTAGAAGCGGGAGCTTCTATTAGGTCTTCTTACTTTGACTTATTCTCATTTATTTATTAGACCTTATTAACTAATGTCGGCCTTTATTACATAGAAAAAATATCCTGCCAACTAATGACCCATGGAGAGAGGTTAATATTGGATCCTAACATGCCATCGGCCTTCAAAAACAACCTTGTCCTCGAGGCTGGAGGTGCGGAAATTATTGAAGTATGGCTATTGGTTCCCAGGTTGCATCATCTGGTGATGTGTCCTTCCACTTGATGAACGCTTCCTTGATGGTTCGGCCATGCAACTAACGTTCCTAATTCTTTAGGACTACTTCAGGTTAGAGCCACATGGAGCCCTTGTCATATAATTACGATAGGATGGTTTGAAATCGATAATTATGTCTCACCACTTTCTTTAGACAGGAAACATGAAACACATGATGGATTTTGGAAGTAGCCGGAAGAGCTAATTTGTAAGCTACTAAGCCAATACGCTTGATGATCTACTAGGGCCCACAAAACTTAGGTGCCAACTTATGATGTTCTTGAGCTTTGAGAGATGTTTGCTTGTAAGGTTGGAGCAGGAGAAACACCCGATCCCCTTCCTGAAAAACCCTTTCGGAACGATGTTGGTCATCTTGTTGCTTCATGAGATTTTGGGCCATGTGGAGGTTATCCTTTAGAGCTGCGATGGTGGTTGTGTGACCTTGCAACATGCTATCAATATATTACACCTTGGATGTTCCTGGAAGATAGGTTGTGACTGTCAAAGGCCGTTGGCCATACACTGCTTCATATGGGGTCATTTTAATGGTCGTGTGATAGGAAGTATTGTACCACCACTCTGCCAAGGGAAGCCATTGCACCCATTGGTGTTGTTTGTCTAAAGTAAAACATCGTAAGTAAGTTTCCAAACATTTATTGACCACTTCCGTTTGGCCATCAGATTGGGGGTGATAGGTTTTGGTCATGTTTAGTTGGGTGCCCTGTAATTTAAACAGCTCTTGCCAAAAGGTTCTAATGAAAGTGGGGTCACGATCAGATACAATAGAGGTTGGCATGCCATGTAACCTGAAAATATGATCAAGGAAAACTTGTGCAACTAGTGTCGTGGTGAAAGGGTGAGGTAAAGCACAAAAATGAGCATAATTGGATATGCGATCAACCACCACCATGATGACAGATTTGTTCCCATCTTTAGGAAGGCCCACTATAAAATCCATGGAGATGTCTGTCCACATTGAAGCTAGAATGGGTAGGGTTGTAGAATGCATGGCGTCTTGATAGTTTCACCTTTATTACGTTGGCACACCTCACATTCAATGACAAATTGAAGTATAGCCTTCTTCATGCCTTCCTAGAAAAAAGAACGACAGGCATGAGCATATGTCTTTTGGAATCCCGAGTGACCTACAATGGTTGATGAGTGCAACTCTGTTAAGATCTACGACTTGAGTGTTGAAGAGGGTAATATAACCAAGTGATCCTTATATCAGAGAGTATTGTTCTACCAGGTGTATCCAGTGGGATGATTAGGGTCCTCCCGAAGACGTTGAATTATCTTAGAGATAGTCATGTGTGTGAGCCACTCCTGACGTACCTCCTCAATCCAATCAGGGACTGGTAAGGATAAGGCAAAGAGGGTGTCATCTTCCTCATGTTGTCATGACAAAGAATCAACCACTACATTGTCTTTTCCATTTTTATATATGATTTCATAGTCATAACCCAATATTTTAGTCAACCACTTGTTTTGTTTACCGGAGGATAACCTCTGCTCCAAAAATACTTAAGACTATGCTGATATGTTTTGATCTGAAAATGACATCCAAAAAGGTAGGGCCTCCATGTGTGCACCGCATGTAGAATGACCAACATTTCTTTTTCATAAGTGGATCTACCCAAGTTACGACCACTCAACACTTGGCTAGTAAAGGCTAGAGGTTGACCCTCTTGGGTGAGGATTGTGCCTATACCAATACCCGAGGCATCTGATTCCACCACAAAAGTTTTGTGGAAGTCAGACATTACTAAGATAGGAGTAGTTCACTTGGCACGCTTTAACTCAATTTTTCCATAATGGTGTCACAAATTTCCAATAATAGCCTGTGAGACCAAGAAAACCCCGTAGGCGCTTTAAGGTCGTGGATCACGGCCACTCCTGCATTGCTTGTATCTTTCTGGGGTCCACTTTTACATCGTCATGACTCAAAATGTGTCCCAAGTACTCCACTTCACTGGCTTCAAAGGAACATTTGGTCTTTTTTACAAACAATTGGTTGTGCTGTAGCAAGTGAAGAACATTTTCCATACGAGGAAGGTGGCTATCCTAGGTGTGGCTATAAATAAGGATGTCATCAAAGAAAACTAGGACAAACTGTCGAAGGTAAGGTTTCAACAGTTTATTCATAAGACTTTGGAAGGTGGATGGAGCATTACATAGGCCAAAAGCCATGACCAAGAATTCACAATGCCCTTCATGAGTTCTGAAAGCAGTCTTCAGAATATCTGCCTCCTTCATCCTAATCTGGTGATAGCCAGAGGGAAGGTCCAATTTGGTGAAGACATAGGCCCCTTGGATTTCATCTAACATATCATCAATGACCGGAATGGGAAAATGATCTTTGATGGTCAGTTTATGTAGGGCTCAAAAATCAGGACACATGCGCCAAGTACCTTCTTTCTTTAAGACCATCACTATTGGTGAAGAATATGGGCTTGTACTATGAAAAATTACACTCGCCTCGAGTAATTCTTGTACCATCTTTTCGATTTCATATTTTTGAGAAAATGGATATCTGTAGGGTCTTAAATTGGGGGGTTGACTGCCCGGAAGGAGAGGGATTCTATGATCATTCTCACCTAGGGAGGGAGGTAAGGCAGTGGGTACCTCAAAGACTGCAAGATACCAGATATATAAAATATGCAGAACAGAAACGAAATGCTAGAAATAACAGAATAACAGTATAATATCCAGCATAATCTTCACAATACACAGAAATGATATACGAAATAGCAACAGAAATAACACTTGAACAGAAATAGCACTTGATTCAGATAGCAATGTTCACA